>CM070751.1:3929850-4182350 GCA_036346245.1 Bonia amplexicaulis
ACTTGGCAGGGGAGCATCTGGTGTTGTATACAAGGGAGTCTTGAAAGATAAGAGGGCAGTAGCCGTGAAAAAGTTGGCAGGCATAAACCAAGGTGAAGAAGAATTCCAACATGAACTGAGTGTGATTGGAAGGATTTACCATATGAATCTAGTGAGGGTTTGGGGATTCTCTTCTGATGGTCCACACAGGATATTGGTTTCAGAGTACGTGGAGAATGGTTCGTTGGATAAAACCTTGTTTGGTAGCGAGGGCTCACAGATCTTACTTGAGTGGAACCTGTTATGAATAGCGCTTGTATTCATATGAGGCCAACAGGCCGGTATATATACACGAGTACAGAATGGTAAATATGGAAAGAATACATATAAGGAAAGAGTGCATGTATGGAAAGAATCTAAACTATCCTAATACAATGCAATCAGTATCTCTAATCATATCAATCAGTATCTCTAACACCCCCCCTCAAACTCATGGTGGATCAACAACACTGAGTTTGGAGAGGTAGAAGCCATGCTGTGCGCGGGTCTGAGCCTTCGTGAAGAAATCCGCTATCTGAAGCTCCGAAGGCACGTACTGAAGAGCAACCATCTGATCATGCACACAAGACCTCATGAAGGAAGCATCAACACCAATATGCTTGGTGAGTTCATGCTTCACAGGATCACGAGCAATACTGATAGCACCTGTACTGTCTGACAAGAGAGGAGTCGGTGTAGTGACAGAAACACCAAAATCCTCAAGTAACCACCGTAGCCAAGTAATCTCTGCTGACAAGAGAGCCATAGCTCGCAACTCAGCCTCTGCACTCGAACGGGACACTGCGATGCTTTCTTCGTCTTCCGTGCAATAAGCGAACCACCAAGAAAAACACGATGGCAGAGATAGACCGCGATCGGATGGATCATCGCCCAAGTAGCATCCGAATAAGCTGAAGCGCAAAGAGCCGGAGCGTGGAAAGAAGAGACGACGAGATAGTCCACGAAGGTATCGCGAGAACTCGAAGAAGGTGGTCAGAGTGGACCCGAGTGGGAGCGAAACAAACCGACTCAGAATGTGAACTGGATAAGTGATATCCGGACGAGTAACAGCAAGGTAGACAAGACTCCCAACAAGATGACGATAGCGAGTCGGATCAGAAAGAGGCTCGCCATCAGAGGGTCGGAGATGAACATTAAGCTCCATGGGAGTCTCAACAGTACGCTGATCAGTGAGGGAAGCGCGATCAAGAAGATCCTGAATATACTTCTCTTGGGACATAAAGAAACCATCTGGAGTGGACGTAACCTCAATCCCAAGGAAGTAACGAAGAGGACCAAGATCCGACATAAGGAACTGCTCACTAAGACGAGCCTTGACAAAGGCAATGTACTCGAAATCATCTCCGATGTGATCATATCATCAACATAGAGAAGAAGAAGAGTCCGACCACGAGGCGAAGTGTGGACAAAGAGCGCGGGATCATGATCACTCATTGAAAACCAGCAGCAGTGACCACGAAGAGAAGCGCTCAAACCAAGCACGAGGGGCTTGCTTAAGGCCATAGAGAGCGGCGGGCGACGGACCATGCCCTCGTGAAGAATACCCGGTGGCGGATGCATGTAGACCTCCTCACGCAACTCGCCATTAAGAAAGGCATTCTTGACATCAAGGCGAGAAGCAGACCGATGGCGACAGGCGCCACCGAAAGAAGAGTACGGACGGTGGTCATGTGAGCCACGAGGAGCAAAAGTCTCGTCGTAGTCACGACCATGCTCTTCTTTGGAAACCACGGGCAACAAGACGCGCCTTATAGCGCTCAAGAGAACCATCGAGCGAGTCTTAATCTTATAGACCCACTTACACGTGATGGGACGAGAGAGATGGAAAGGAACAAGATCCCAAGTACCAAGACGCTCAAGAGCAAGCAATCTCCTCGGCCATGGCATGCGCCACTCGGGGTGAGTAGCGACATCCCGGTAAACAGCTCACGAGTAGTTGCACCAAAAAGGCAAAAGCAGGCGGGGGGCAAGCGGTCGGCGATCGCGGAGGCGTGGCGAGGAGGAGAAGATGACCCATCGGGAAGATGGTGCATCGAAGATGAATCATCGAAGAAGATGGCTCATCTGGAAGATCCTCAACACGAGGTCGACGAGTGTAGACTAGTGTAGTGGGGAGCACGAGGAGCCGCAGGAGGCGACAACGCGGAGAGGCCACAGGAGAAATATATGGGGACTCGGTGGGACGGGTGGACTCGGTGGGACGGGTGGACAAGGGCAAGACAGAGATAGGTGTATCTGGAAAGGTCAAAAAGAGAGACTCCACAGAGGAAGTCGAAGGAGAGGTAGGGCGTGGGTAGAAGGGACGAGACTCGTCGAAAGTCACATCCCGAGAGATCCGCATCCGTCGACCAACAGGATCCCAAAGACCGATAGCCCTTGTGCTCGGCCTTGTATCCCGAAAAACACACTCAACAGATGAGCGGTTAGTTTGGTGCGTTCGAGGGCGAGAAGAACATAGCAAACGCAAGCAAATGCAGACGAAGGGCGAGTAGTCGGGAAGGAGACCACGAGACGCTCAGCGGTATTGCACCACAAGAGCGTAAGAAGGTGGATGTTGACGAGATAGGTGGCGGTGGAAACGACCTCGGCCCAAAAGTGAGGTGGAATAGGCGGCAATCATCGTGTGCGAGCCGACTCAAGGAGGTGACGATGCTTGCGCCGGCAACACCATTCGAGCATGAGCACCGGGACAAGAGAACGGGAGAGTGCCACCTTTCGGCAAGGAAGGCTGCGCAGTGATGAGAGAGGTACTCGCCAGAGTCGACACGAAGACACGAATAGGAGTGGAGAACGAGTCACGAACCATAGTGGCAAACTGTTTATAGATAGACAAGGCCTCACCACGAGAAGACATGAAATATATCCAAGTGTGGCGAGAGAAATCATCTATAAATATGATATAGTATCGATGACCTCCTTCGAAACAAAGGGGCGGACCCCAAACATCGAATGAACAAGATCGAAAGGACGCCGAGATCTTGACTCACTATGAGGATAAGGAAGTCAATCTGTTTGCCTAACTTACACCGACAATCTAAAGACACGTCTCTGAGATGACCCGAAGGCCACGACGAACTAGAGATGACAACCGAGATCCACACGGATGGCCAAGACGATGATGCCACTGCTGGAAAGAGCCGGTGAGCGGAGTGGAAGAAGCGGAGACCGCGGCGGCGGTGGCGGCGGAAGGAAGGTGAAGCCATCAAGCTCCCAAAGACGTTGTGAGTCAAGACGCCGAGGGCCGTAACCAATCGGGGCTCCCGTGCGGCGGTCCCGAACACAACAAGAGTCGAATCGAGAATGACTCGACAACCAAGATCGATGTCGACCAGCAGAAGAAGTCGCATGGTAAGACGAGGAACATGAGCAACAGAGGGAACATGAAAAGATGAGTTGCTAAGAGGTCCTCGACCGAGAGAGAGAGAGTACCATCGCAGTAGTACAGCGGCGGAGAATCAAGAGGTGTAATGAAGGATAGAGTGGAAGAATCGAGTCATATGAAAAGATGCTCCGAATCAAGAATCCACGGGAGGTGCTGACTGTGGAGGTGGTGGTTTCGCGGTGCTCAAGAATCGATGCGAACCGACAAAGCTCGCCGAGGAGAACTGGAAGTAGCAGCGATCGTCGAAGTCGACTATCTCACCTTTCGGTGAGAGAAGGCTGCAAGGAGTCGATGTAGACGTCAATGTAGGAACTGCAGAACTGCCGAGGAGAACCCGGCGGCAAGCAAGCGTCAAGTCCGCTATCTCACCTTAGTGAGAGAAGCTGCTGAAGGAGTTGATGCGAGCGTCGATGGAGAAGCACCGTGCGGTGCTAGTAGAAGAACGTCGTGAAGCGGATGGGGGGCCACCACCACCGTGGCGGCCCGAGGTGGCGATGCGTGGAGCGATCGGTGTAGCGGTGGACAAGCGGCGAACACCGAGGGAAGTGGTAGCGACACCGGCACCACTCGGTGACGAAACCATCGGTGGCGGCCGGACGGCGCGGCGACCAAGGTAACAAGGTCGAACAGCGGCGCCGGATGGCGCGGCGGAAGTGGTAGCGAACCAGCACCACTCGGTGAACGAAACCATCGGTGGCGGTCTTTGGGCAACACGGCGACCAAGGGAACGAAGTCTAACAGCGGCGCTGGCGGCCGCGGTTAGATCGACGTTTTCTTTTTTTTTTTTTTACCTCTGTTTTAAAGCAGGCGGCGGCCGAGAGAATCGAGGCGGGGAACCTAGGGTTCCCCGGTGGCGACGGCGGCGGCGTTCTGGGCGGCGGCGGCGGAGGCGGCCGCCAGCGATGGCGGGAGGCCGGGCCGGCGGGGCGCAGGAGGCGGGCGGGCCGGGCGGCGGGCGGCGGCGGCGGCGGCGAATCCGGTGGAGCGGCGGCGTCGGCCCGAGCCGGTCGGCAGCGAGGCCGCGTGGGCGGTCGGCGGCGGCGCGCTGCTGGCGGAGTCGACGCGGCGGCAGACTCCACGGCGGCCGAGGCGACAGCGAGGCGGCCGGAGCCTTGGCTGCCTTGGCGGGAGTCGGCGACAGTGTGGCTGCTGGCGGCGGTCGTCGGCGACGGTGGAGCCGGTGATACGGCCGGAGCTGGCCGCTGCTGGTGGAGTCGAGATTGAGGCCGGCGGCCGGCCGGAGGCCGGAAGGAGGCCGGCGGAGCGGCCGTCTGAGTCGGCATCGAGAGGCCGCGAGCGGCCGAGTCTGAAGGAGGCCGACGGAGCGGCCGGTGGAGTCGGCGGACGGCCGACGGAGATGACCGACAACGGCGACTTCCAGATTCGATCTGGGAGATGACGACGTCGTGGCAAGCGAGGCGAACCTAGGTAGGCTCTGATACCATGTTATGAATAGCGCTTGTATTCATATGAGGCCAACAGGCCGGTATATATACACGAGTACAGAATGGTAAATATGGAAAGAATACATATAAGGAAAGAGTGCATGTATGGAAAGAATCTAAACTATCCTAATACAATGCAATCAGTATCTCTAATCATATCAATCAGTATCTCTAACAGAACCAAAGATTTAAAATCGCTCTAGGGGTTGCAAAAGGATTGGCATATCTTCATCATGAGTGCTTAGAGTGGGTCATCCACTGCGACATGAAGCCCGAGAACATACTGTTGGATGAGAACTTGGAGCCAAAGATCACAGACTTTGGCCTTGCAAAACTTCTGAACAGAGGTGGATCCAATAAAAATGTATCACGTATCCGTGGAACCAGAGGTTATATAGCTCCTGAGTGGGTTTCTGGCCTCCCAATAACAGCAAAGGTTGATGTCTACAGCTTTGGAGTGGTGCTTCTAGAACTACTGAAGGGAGCTCGTGTTTCAGATTGGGCAGCAAATGCTGACGAGGCAGTGGAAATGGTCCTTCGAAGGGTTATTAGGATGCTTGCAGAGAATGTGAAGCTGGAGGACAGCAAACAGTCATGGATCACCGACTTCATTGACTCCAGGTTGAATGGTAACTTCAACGACTTGCAAGCAAGAACGATGGTCAAGTTGGCTGTTTCATGCATAGAGGAAGATAGAAGCAATAGACCCACCATGGATAACGCTGTGCAGATGCTTCTTTCCGTCGATGAAGCCAGTAGCACAATGCAGTAGTATTCTGTCAAGTAAAAAGATTTTGCCATTTCATATAGTACACCCTTATGTTTGTATCCGTACCAGATATCTATGATATGTATGAATAAAAATACCTTCCGTGTAAATCAATAGCTGCTTAAGGCACTTGTATGCCTAGTCTCTATTACATATTCAACCAGGCTATGCCAGATTATGACTTAGTGTAAAAACTTCTAAGGATCGTGCAAAAGCTAAGCTAGCCTGTATTGCAATAAATCAAAATCATGTGCGAACATTTGCGCACCAATGAACGATTTTGTACTGGGCGTGGTAGTCTCGGTAGAAATTATTGTACTAATTCAGATTTACTCAAATCTATTGTTTTGCATGGACATGTCATTCTCGGCTGTTTTGCTAATTTCTGTCTTGTAGCAGGCAAGTTCAAGAAAAATTTTGTATCCTATATACCTAACAATACATAGCTGAGAGTTGGAGATTGATTCGTATAGACCTCAAAGAAGTCAACAGCATCCTACTTGTCATTTCATAAGGGCAACAGCACAGGGAGAATCAATGAAGTCAGGCGTATTACCACTTCCGAAGCCGAAAGGGAATGGGAGGGCGCCTTGCCGCCTCCTGCAGCACCTCCCTCGCCGCCAGGGGCGGAGCCAGGAAAAAAATATAGCCTAGACATATTTAATATGGCTAACATGTCATAGACGTGTTAGTACGAAATTAACAATCACATATATTCACACTAGTTCTAATTAACTACAAGCAATCTCAAAGAGTTGAAGTCCAATACACATATGATTGTGCATAAATTAAAAGTTACAAGTAAATGCATAAAACCATGGTGGTACCTCTCTGCTGAAGCTTATGCAGATTATAGATATTTTGTGATGACGAAAGTACAACCCACACCTAAATGACGCTACACAATAAAAAATAGGTTGATTAGTGAAACAATCATATAGCGTACAAAAAAATTAACATTGAAAAAGAATCACAACATATCGCTAAGATGGTAATCTACGACTACGAGGCAAATTCATTATCCGTGGTTTGAAGCCTTGAAACCGTCAGATAATCATGTTATCATCGAAGCCTTGAAACCGTCGGATAATCATGTTATCATCAATTGTTTTAAATATCTCCCGCTCGGTGTAGCACACCATTAAGTCATTCAACCATTCATCGGAAATCTTATTGCGCAACTTAGTTTTTATAATATTCATTGCTGAAAAAACTCTCTCAACAGTTGTCGTTGACATTGGCAATATCAATGCCAACTCAATAAATTTGTAAACTAATAGGAAAATCATATGTTTTTCAGTTTGAACCATCGTTGTAGCCAATGATGCAAGATCTTGACAAGTAGCAAATGCAGCATGCCTTCTCGCATGAAGAATGTAAGTCTCAAGTTGATCCCTTATAATTGCACGATCGCAAACAGATAAATCTTCATCATAAATTTCAACAAGTCGAGTAAATTTGTTATTCATCATAAACAGCCTAATCTATGGACTATGGCTATACTAAATAACCCTAAACAAAAATAGCAAAATTAAAATTTGCCATGGCAGTGGGAATGTGGGATAGTGGTGATCATTTGCTGCTCCAGTTACCTATTAGCCTAAAAGGTCAGAAATTTTGAGTTCTTCATCATGGCAATCCATAGTTTACCTTACCATGTTGATGTTGTCATGTTGATATATTACTGCACAATGCACTAACTTAGACACTATACTAAAATTAATTAGTACTCTGAAGGCCTGAACCGATATCTAACATTCTAGCATGAGTACATGACAAATTGAGTCAGAAATCAGAATCTTCATAAATCATAACCGAGTAAGTCTATAAGTGAGTAACCTGTCACTGGTGACTGATTGTGTCGGCTCAACCTAAACAAGAGCCAGAGCCTGCAAGTAGCCTGCTCCTGTGGATTCGCCGCCCTGCTCGCCTGCTCTCGGTGGACGGCGCCCCGGTCGGCGCCCTGTGCCAGCGGCCGTGGCCACCTTTGCTAGCTAGCTCCGCCTACAAAAAATATATCTATTGCCTACAAAAACATAGGACCTTCTTCTTTTTTCTTAATTCTTATTTTTTGGCACCTTCTTGAGGACCTAGCTCATTAAGTGTTTAATTTCATTGCTTTTTTTGTATTTGCTATCTTTTTTTTTTTTGTATTTTCTATCTAGTAACAAAAGATTTTGCGCTTATCCATTTGCCAACATTGTAAATATATCTATTGCCTACAAAAACATAGGATTGTAATTATTGTAATGTATCAAAGTAAGATATAGTTCCTCGCAAAAAAAATCTAGTCACATGTTTTTTTCTTGTTTCTTGATGCATACAAGAAAGCATATAGAAGGAAATGAATAATCCATTTTGAAATATTTGATGGATGCATAGGCATAAGGACAAGAAAGAGGCGACAGAAGTTGAGGCGGTGCCGTGATGCGACACAAAGGTCTCCTTTTTAGTTTATAGCTTATGACTTCATTTGAACTAAGGCTAAAAGCCATCAGTCATAGCCAAAAAAAATAACTAAGATTTGGAAAATGGGGGCGCATAATTTGGTGAAGGATGGAGGGGAAATGGGAGGAGATGGTAGAACAGTACAAATAGCCAGATAAAAGTTGGATTTGATCCGATGGCTCGAACAAGGCACCAAGGTTGAGCTAGTGGGCAACAGTTGCAGTTGGATTCGGGCTATGTTCCACAAGGCCTTGGTTGGGTTGAGCTGGCTATCACACTATCTACTGATTTGGATTAGGGTCACTAGGGCCCCAACTGTGCCACAACATCACTACCCGCAAAACGGGACACGAAAATTTTCTGTATTTTTGCAAAAATTGAACTACTTTTGAAATTCCTATGAATTCCCTGCATTCCAAACGGATATTGTGCAATTGAGCATAGGCGCCTCCGTTTCAAAAAAAAAAAGAAAAGTAAAGCACAGGCAGCACACTCACGGACGACTGGATAAGTGGACAATCAAGGGGCGCTCAGTTAGGCTTTTTTTGTAGCTTATAGCTTTTTGCACTGTAGCTAACTTATTTTACATTGTAGCTACTGGTGACTTTTTTGCCGTAATTACATTTACAAAATTTAAAAAAAGGAAAAAAACAAGTTAGCCCATCTTCCGCTTCTAATTTCTCAAAGCGACTTCTTCACTCCTCTTGTTTCTGTCTTGTTTCAAGAATAAAATAGAAGTTCATACACGCATTATGCACTCCACTTCTCTCGCTCTCGTCTCACGCACGTATATTTCCCTCATTTTTCTCACCGCTCACACCCTCCTTCTTCAAGTCACTTTTTTTAGCTACCACTATTCATTTTCAACTAAAAATCATTAGCCACAGTCAAAAACTATCAACCACGGTCAATATGAACATAGTCAAATAAAATAGTTTGCCAATACAAATCGACATGCATCCCTTCGTCAACTAAAACAAGAATGTCAAGTAAAATCCTGTTATTTACAGGCTGTAAAGCTCAGCTCAAAGCTCTCTAAAATCGAAATGGCAGCCTAGTAATAGAGCCTCTTCCTTTTGGCTTTTAAAAGCCGCTTTTCTAAAGTAACTAGTCAAATACCCATACGTTGTTACGAAACATGTAGTATATATTCTCAATCAATTGACGTCAAATATTATTCGTCTTTTGTGTGTTGTAACTTGGCTCATCTCGCTATTGAAAAAACACATACAATTAGTAGCTTAAATTTATCTTCCGGTAAAAAAAGTTGCTATAATTTATCTCCTTCTCCACCTTGCATTATGTATTTAGTATTCAGTATTAAGCAAGATTCGCTATATCAACGGATTTAAGACTGCGTTTGAAACCGAAGTCTGAAGGCATAATATTAAGTATAGTTATCATCAACATCATAAATTGGACTTCAGTACGAAAATAAAAAGAGGCCAACTTTGGAGTCTTCCAATCCTGTGATTGTGGAGGGTTTTTTTCCAGAATATACAGGTGGGGAAGCTTCAACAACTTTATTTGGGGCTGGGAGAAGCAGAACCTCTGAGCTAGGTGACGGGGAAGATGAAGGTCCGTTTATCTTCAGAACCCTTATTTTATCCCTTGACCCAACCCACTTGTACTAAAACTCAAATTCCTCCACGTCCTGAAAGTACCAAAGAAAAGAGAACAAAAACACTAACCAAGGTGAAAGGTGCACGGTACAACTGAACTGACATACTTTCCTCATGTTCCTCAAATGGCAGCACTAATGCAACAAACTATCTAAGTTTATACAAACATTCTTGCCTTGGATTGTACGCATGGAAGATGATTACAATGTATATCTAGGTTTTTTTCCAATTATACCAAAAACACACATATCACGCTAGAGGACTGGCCAAAAGGCCTACCAAATACCAACATCAAGTTGACTTATCATGCAATTCTATTTTGCGCAAGCTTCTTGATAAACTAAAGGGACCATAGTTAACCATTTGAAAAAGTATGATGCTGTACCATTGTTCCCGTTATGGACTTATGAAAGGAAGAAACACAAAGAGCATGCACAATTGTACTGCATAAATGTTGCTTCGAAAAAACAAAGGCTGCAGGTTGCGTAAGAATTTGAAGCATGCTACTAATAATAATCTTTGAAAAAAGTACGGGACCATTGGACCAGCAATGCATAATTTCTCCCATTTGCTCAACCTAGGGAAACTACTATCTACCAGCTTATTCATATACTAGATCTGGAGAACAAAAATATGACATAGCAATCAGAAGCATATCTCTCCCTCTGTTACAAAATAGATGACCTTAGCTTGCCAGTATAGGTGCTGCTTCCCTTTGACATATCACCAATATCAAACATATCACCAATATCAAGCGAGATTAGGTAGTCCGTGCATGTGGGATTTCTGCATTTGCGTGCAGCAAGTAGGAACTTTCCATCATCAGCCAGTGCTGCAAAAGTAACATTCCATAAATGGTAAGCATTTATCCACTGTACGTCAGCATAGCTATACTTGCTTTCACATACCAAATGGGGATGATTAAAACCTACACCAAATGGGGATGGCTAAAAAGCATACCTTCTGTGAGTCCAAGATACAGATAATATGTCTGAGTAGTCTGGTTCCTTCCTATGAAACATTTAAGAGTGTCATCCCTTGGGCCAGGCTGCACATTTATGGAGATAGCATTAAATTAAGTTCACATTAAAATAAATTTGGCAGCCAAAGATTACACATTCACTGAAGTGGGATCAATTCTTACTGAAATGACAAAAGAAAATAGCATTTTACACTGGAATTCGATGCTAAGCCTGTCAAACACCGCCTTAACAGGAGTTTTCAAGAGCTGCAAGAGAATAGCAGTGTACCATACATAAAAATAAACAAGGTAGAAAATATACAAACAAGGCAATTTCATTTCAAATTTCAGTCTGAAAGTTTAAGATGAGCCTGTCCGCTTTATTCAGTTCCATTGGTACGCAATTGTCATGATTTAGTCAACAACCAACATATATCAAGAACCTTAAGATTGAAACTCCAAAATTTGAAGGATGGCACCTATGTAGCACGGACACGTGGCAAAACAGCCGTATCCGTGTCCGACACCGTGTCCGACACGGATACGACACGGACACGTCTTCGACACGTGTCGGAGACGTATCGGCCGATTTTAGAATTAATTTTAATTAGTAAAATTCTCGACACGTGTCGGACACACTAAATATATGAGTCGGACACGGCCTGGACACAGCCGGCCCAGAACACGACCGGCCCAGGCCATCCCATAACGCACGCACGCAGCATTCCCTAACCCTAACGCACGCATTGCACGTCGAGCGGCCGAGCGTTATTCCCATCGACCTCGCTTCTCCGCTTGTCCGCGTCGTCGCTTTCGCCGCCGCCCGCCTCCCGCACTCCGCGCCACCCGCCCCGCCCACTCTGCATCTCGCCGCCCGCCTCCCGCCTCCGCACTCGCCGCCGCCCGTCGGCTTCCTCCCCAAGCGCCACGGCTTCCTCCCAAACGCCGGCTTCTTCCCAGCGCCGGTTGGCTTCCTCCCCAAGCGCCGCCACTTCTTCCCCGCCGCGGATTCGCCGCCAAGCGCCGACTTCTTCCCAAGCATGTGGAAACATAGAAAATAATACATATATATATATATAATTTATTTATTATTTAAATATATATAGCCGTGTCGCCGTATCGGTCTTTTTGGGAAAACGGCGAATTTCCGTGTCGGTGTTGTGTCGTGTCGTGTCGACGTATCCGTGTCCGTGCTACATAGGATGGCACCATGAACAACACGATTTCCCTCAACGGAGAAGTTTCCACCGTAAGAAACAACCAAATTACACGGCATCTGAATGCACCGACAAGCTCCAGCCAGAATTCAGAATAGAGTGGCTGAAAAACACCAAGGTAAAGTGACGGTAAATCAGATCAAGTCAAGCCTCCTGCAGCTCATGACGATGCTGGGCATTTTTTCTCGAACACGCAGAAGAGCTGTGTATCATTGCATTAAGAAGGGGAAAAGGCCCATACAGAAAAACCATATAGACTCAAAAGACACACACATACACCACAAAAGCTCTAGGAGACTAGCCTATGAAACAAAAACAAGATCGACCTCTACCAGAGGGGATCTAAACCAAGACCTGAGGCGGGGCAGTTAGGTATGAGATACCTTTTGCTCCGGCCATACCCCAAATCCTCATCTCCTCATTGACAAAAGACACGAGGGTCCTAACTTTCGGCACAACCCCATCAAAGACGCAGCGATTGCGAAGATTCCAAATAGACCAAGCCCCCAAAATGATGATGGAGTTAAGGCCTTGCCGGACCTGGCCATGAATTGCGTTGTGAGATCTGGACCACCAATCTTCAAAGGAGAGCTCACCCAGCTGAGGGGAAAGGTTTTGTAATCTGACCTTTTGAAGCAAGTCAAACCAAAATTGGCGGGCAAACACACATGAGATCAAGAGGTTTCCGCCGGGCATGCGTAGAAGCGGAAACAGTTGGTTGATCCCAGCACAGAAGGCTGCACTATGTGAAATAGTGATGATTGATGAAGTACAGCAAAACATCTCAGATCGAAGTGACATGAAAACTGAAAGTAAACCATGCTGGTGAAATGACATCAATGTGGCATTTTTTCACAGTAAAGCAGTTACAGACAACACGAGTTAAACTAAATTTCACATATAAGATGTACAGACAAATTCCTATGGAACAAGAGATCAGAGTATCAGACAGATTTCCACATGAACGATAGACAGTGAAGCAAAGCTCTTTTAGCTTATATACACAAGGCGACAACTACTAAGACAAATACTGAAACCAACAGTGTTATACAGAAGCTATATACTAATACTGCATCAAACCATGGAGCGTGATTTGAGTACTAAGCAAGTCATTCTCCTACTGGAAGAAAGGTCATCCACATGAGAGAACGAAACATTCAGCTAAGATTTGTTATAATAAAAATGCTATCTACGATTTGTTGTAACAAAAAATGTTACCTTGTATGACAACAGTTAAGAAGGCAACATTCTGGTGCTGTGCTTGTGCGTGACGTGCATTTAGGCATTTCACCGAACATGTGCAAGGCGCCGGGTGGCGAAAATGGGGGCGGCCATGTGGCCGGCTGCGGGCCGAGCGAGGACGGCGGGCCACACGGGGGTACGAGCAGGGAACCAGGAGACGCCAGGCGACGAGCGTGGGGGTGGCCATGTGGACGGATGCGGGCCAGGCGAGGATGGCGGGTCGCACGGGGGTACAAGAGCAGGGAGCTGGGAATTACGTAAGGAGGGGATGGATGCTCGAGGGCAACCGACGGGCAAGGGCTGCAGGATCAAGGAGCAGCGCTAGCAGGGAGTCGGGTAGTGAGGGGGGGAGACGGGATGAAAGAATGGACGGTCACATTCGGAATGGAGGGGAGGGGAGCCCATGCATTGGCCATGGATGGTCTGGATTAGATATTTTAAAAGGCACCACTATGAGGGGCGGTAGACTATCACCACCAACTCTTCTAAACAACATAGATTAATTTTTTTATAGTAACTAACTTTCAAATAAAGTATCTTTTTAAAATAAGAACTACATTCGAGTACAACGACTTCATTTACATCGATTAAAATCATACGTAAATCTCTCTCGTAAACAGCTAAAAATCATACATCACAGATAAAAACCATAAACCACAAGCTATAAAAGAGCAGACCCATGAACGCAACACTCGAAACCGAACTTGGGAAGCGCGTCATTTTGTTCACCACGCTAAAACGTCCAGACAAATTCTGCGACAGGAACGCAGCGGATTGCAGGGAACAAAACAGTAAAGACTTACGACGAGGGAGGCTTCAAAACAAAGCAAGCAACTAGAAATTCCAGCACGACCACACCACACGGCCATATTCATACCACTCCTAAGACTCAAGATGCAAAACATCGAGAACCAGCAAGAGCAACTACTAATTAAAAGGGGTCTTTCTTAAATATTTTCGTAAGTAGTAGATACAGCAGTGTCATTTGCCACTTGCAATAATACAAACCAGCAAGTTCAAGCACCAAGTGGAGTTTGATAATCAGAATGTCACCACCACATCCATGAGAAATCCCAGCCAACAAACTTCCCAATTGAACGTTCCGAGACTTTCTTACCTCTGTGCACCACCATGGTATATCACACAGCAGAAGGACCAGCTGAGACCGAGCTTAGATCAGGCGCATTTTGGTTCCTACGTATTAATTTTAGCATGGTAATATATACGGTATGTGCACTGAGATTACGCGTGCTGGCTGGCTTAGTCCCAGCCAGAGGCGCTGATGTCCCCGGTGCCCATGGGGTAAGAAGGGTAGTACTGCGGACTTGGAGCGCTTGATCTGTAGGAGCTGAAGCCCCCACCACTGGAGTAGCTGCTGCTGCCTCCACCACCACCGGAGTAGCCCCTGCTGCTGCTGCTACCAGAATAGTCACTACCGCGGCGATAATCCCTGCCACCAAACCTTCGGCTTCTTCCACCGTAGCTTGACCCCCCATAACATGGCCTCTCCGCATACTGCACGAGCCAGTCAGGCACATCCTGTTTCGCCTCAGTCATCAGTTCCAGCAAGCCCTTTGCTAGAGGGAGGTCGCTTTCGGTGAAGAAGGCAGTGGCAGAACCAGCCTTTCCAGCTCTCCCAGTTCTTCCAATCCTGTGGACGTAGTCCTCTATGCTCTTGGGAAGATCGTAGTTGATCACATGGGCGACGTTCGGGACATCCAGGCCCCGGGAGGCTACATCAGTGGCGACCAAGATAGGAGTGAGGCCAGTCTTGAAGGATTTCAGTGCACTCTCCCTCTCCTTCAAATAACATGCAGATACAAATTAGTCTATACTAAAAAAGCATATATGAAATTGGTCTCCTACCAAACAGTGAATATTAAAGGTCATACATCATGAAGAGAGGCAGGAGGAAATTGTCACTCAACCAAGCATCCAGCATGTTCATGAAAATGCAATCCTGTCTCAAGCTTTCAATGTTGAAAATGAAAACAGGTGGTCCAGATGAAGCAGGCCACAAGAGGCATGAACCAGCATGGCAGGTATTTCAGACTAAAATTGTGTATATATTGCATGGTCATTGCAAAGTTACACTGCTGCTAAATAACCAGTTAGGCAATTACTAGAGAGTTTAGGCAAATGTCTTCACCTGTTGTGTTCTGTCACCATGGATTGCTGTTGCAGGGAAACCTTTGTTGTATAGCCAGTACCTCAATGAGTCAGCCTCCCGTTTCGTCTCCACAAAAACCAATGTTAGAGGTTGCTGCAGATAGACAAACATGCAAGCCAACATGAGATTAAGTCCTCAAGCAAGAAATAGCAAACCAATCCAACTGTTATGTCTAGGATGGCAACAAATTGCATACCTTGCTGTTATCCACACCGACAGATTGTTTTTGTAAAAGATCTAGCAGGTAGCCTCTTTTCTCCTCATCGGAGAGAAACTCAACTTTCTGCATAATAAGGTCAGTACTTGACCCCACCCTCCCAACAGTGATAAATATGTAATTTGACAAAAAGTCTGAAGCCAGTCTCTGAAAACCAGATTAGATTAAGAAAGTTGGATATTAGTCAAATGTATCTAAACAAATGTATATCAGTTTAATCATTTTCAACTATATTATAGTAAATAGCACAATCTAAAAAAATGTATTGATCTACTAGACAGAGGTAGAATATATCACCACAACATAAAGAAGACGTACTTTCTACAGTATAAAATCTAAGTGCTATCCACTTGCTAGTATTTTTGTGGAGTATAAAATCTAAGTGCTATCCACTTGCTAGTATTTTTGTGGCAATGCATGTTAGGAAGTTAGAAGTTGTTGTGTTGCTATTACAGAAAACATGAAAACATTCAGCTGCTCCAATCTTGATCCTACTTTATACACAGATAGTAAGTATAAGCATCAATACTTACTTGTATTTCTAGGGGAAACGTTGCACTGAAAAGCATAGTTTGTCTCACAGACTTCTGTGGCATATTCATCCTATCAACCACCTTTCTTATCTGAGGCTCAAACCCCATATCCAGCATCCTGTCGGCCTCATCCATTACCAGGTACTTGATTGCCTCAAGAGAGACTCTTGATCTTTCAACCATGTCCACAAGGCGTCCAGGTGTAGCAACAAGAATATCAACGCCCCTCTCTAGATCACGCAGCTAATACCAACAAGCATGAAAAGGCAGCAAGTCAGATGGACAATGCACAAAGACAGGCAACATAAAAATGAAATAAACATCCATCAAAGCTATACTGTGTTCTAACAATGTTGCATCAAGTATTTGCAGCTAACGTGACAACTATAAGATTTTGGAATTTAAATTATCTGATATCTTTTCTACTCCTACATTAAAAGTTATTTATGCACATCTGAGCTACTTGCCAAGTCAAACTAGTTATAACAAATGGGAAAATAAACAAAAGGCAATGCAGAAAAATGAAAGCATGCAAACAGCATCACCTGGTTATGCATTGGAGTTCCACCATAGGCCACCACAACTCTGAGTCCAGTTTGGTAAGAGAACTTCTTGGCCTCCTCATAAATCTAAAACATGAAAACCATTAGCAAAAAGGTCTTACAACAGGTAACAATAGCATACATGAATCAAAATCCCTTCACCTCTCATGCCCTTGCAAAGACGAACCCATAAGAAAGCATAGAAGAAGTAAATGAAAAAACATACGTCAAATGACAGACCACCAAGCACATAATCAGGCCCAAATATCAACATAAAAACGCAGATACATTGCATTCACATAACATTTTACATAAAACAGACCAATGAAATTACTCCAATAAAAAGCATGACATGTTAGCACACTACAGATGAACAAAGTGGTGTTGTGGAAAACAACCTTAATTTTCCTAGTGGCTAGGGCACAGGAGCATGTATTCGCATGTGCATACTCATGCACCAATGAACACCAACTGACACAAGAACAAATGCATACATGATCAGAATGAAGGGATAGCAAACCAATTTTAGAATTAGTAACATACTCAACTTTCCACAGAATAATAAATAGTTAGGAAAAATTCCACACAAGTATTCCCTGCGTTAAAATTTGACTGGAGCATCCATCGTAGAAGTATTTCAGATCAACATGATGCACAATGTAAAGCGATTCAGTAAGTAGTAATTCCACATGCATTTTGATCCACATAACCAAATACCAACAATCCCTCAAACCCGATTCAAGAAATAAAAAATGCTGACACAAGGTATTTGTGATGTGTTCAAAAAAGTGCAAGACAATACGCTTTTATGCTCACTTGGTCAGAAATTGTTTCGAAAACAAACAGAGAAGGGCTTCGAACAGAAACATCTTCTCTTCACAACCAAATTCATCGCATTTGGGAGGAACGAGAAGCTAGTTACACGAAAACAGAAGAAACTCCAAACATTTGCAACTAATGGATACTAATGCTACCAATTACGAACTGTGCACCATATATTTCTAAGCTAGGATAGATAACAAAACAAAGCAGCTGCTAACTTGCTTTAAAATTCTACATCTGCAGCAAAGCATACAGACATGCAAGTTTTAGATTGCAATCGAAATCAAATGCCCACCCATAACTTGATTCAAATCCTCAACTGTGCAAGTCAAACTGTTGAAGTAAAAACGATAAGAACACGGATAGATACCTGATCACAAAAGTACGCAGATGAAGGCAAACAAGAATTTAAAATTCTCAACGAATATATTTTCTCCACAAAATCACAATTCAACCACAAACCACCCACCCACACAATCAGGAACAATAAAGCACAATGCACCGAGATTAATTTACAAAATCAGTCCATTGTGCAAGATGCAAACTCAAAATACGCAAATCCAACAAAATTAAAAGAGAAAGCGATCCATGCTAATTCTCCACAACATAACCAATAGAAGTTGGATGAAAAACGCAAACGAAATCCACATTATTTGAAGACAGTACAAGCATACAAAGCATGCTGAATTTGATAATTCGACATCGAACGATGGTGTTGGATCTGTAGTTATCCAACAAATACAGTGAGTGAAAGCAATTAAGCGAGGCATACATCCACTGCGACGATCACAAGCAACATACGCAATCTAGAAGGGCTCAGGCACAATACATTTCGAGTAATAAGAAAAAAATCTAGCAAACTAGAGCGACCATGGACATCCATATTAGCGACGGTGTCAACTCCCACACATGCACCATGCGCACTGGACGCGCCCTGGCACGCCACCACACAGAGACGGGCATGCCCCGGAGTCCGCACAGTGCGCGCACGGAGGGACATGAACAAGGCACGCACTTTGCCTCATATGCGCACACCCGCATAAGCACAGCCACGAAGGCAGGCATGCACGCCACGCCCACGACTACGGGCGCGCGTACAGGCAAGACAACACAGGGAGCGCACAGGCGGCAACAGCGACACGGTGACATCTACGGTACTGGAAAGAAACATCCGCAAGACGAACGGGCGCGCTCGCCTGGACAGCGACTCGGCGAGACAACGCACAACCACGCACCCCCAAACGCGCGCAGCGTCCGCGCGATCGCGCAAGAGAATCTAACATAGCAAAGACAGCGAGCCCCTTACCTGCGCTGCAAGCTCTCGGGTGGGCGCGAGCACGAGCGCGCGTGGCCTCGCGGAGCGGTCGTATGCCGCTCTGTCCCAACGACCCGCTCCGCTTCCTCCCCCTCCTCCTGCCGCCTCCACCACCAGCCCGCTCACCACCGGGAGGCAGAACGCGGCAGTCTTCCCAGACCCCGTCTGCGCGCACGCCATCAGGTCCCTCCCGGCCAGCGCTATCGGCATCGAGTAGCGCTGCACCGGCGTTGGGCTCTCGTACCCGCACCTCGCCACATTCCGGAGCACGGCCTCCGCGAGCCCGGCCTCCTCGAACCCCTCCACCGGCGGGGGCACCGCCTCGCCGCTCACCTCCACCGGGATGTCGTACTTGTCCAGCCTCCGGGTGCCATCCCCGATCTCGAGCCCCGCCACCCCCTCCGCGACCTCGCCCACCGTCGACGCCGGCTTCGGGTGGTCGCCGCGACGGGGAGGGGCCGGCGCGGTGTAGGGGGAGCGACCGGAGCGAGAGAAGATGGTCCACCCGCCGGCGTCCCGGTCACCGCCGCCCCACGACTTGGACGCCGCCATCTGGTGACCTCCTCTCCTAACCCTACCACTAAACCCTACGACACTTTTGGGGAGAGGAGGGGAGGGGAGGGGAAGAGATCAAGAGGAATGCGAAGCGGTCGGTGTGGTGTATTTGTATGCGTGTGTGTGTGGGGTGGTCTCGTGGGATGCGAGTGTGGGAGGGTTGGGGAGCTCGCTGCACCAGGTCTATGAACCGATTCGAGATCTGCGCCGTCTGATCGTGGGTCGGATGGTTGAGATGTGAGTGGTACACAGTAGGCAGACGGGGTAGGTGGAACTGGTGTATGCGCAAGAGGGCATCTTTAGCCGTTGGATGGGAGGTGGAGGCGCCTGATACTGTGATTGTGCAGAGGTGGCGGTGTATGGGGTTTTGGTGGACGCGGCGTTGGAGTTTCCCGCGCGGAGCCTGGTGTGGAGCCCACCACTGGTTTTATGACACCTGGGAGCCAGGTCTATGCGTACTCCGGAGTTGCCTACCCGTCCAATCAGAGGCGGGCCAGGCGGCGATGTGAGGTAAAGCTTCAGAAGGTGTTGCGTGCTTAGGGCGCGCTCATTTCATTGAGGTTCCAAGAAGATTTCGGACTCATTTTTCATTATGTTCAAATTTTATTTTTTTCTAGTTTTTTGTTTTTTTAGCTTTTTTGCTGGTTCTTTTTTTCGTATTCGCTTGTATTGTCTGTGATAGACTAACCTATTTTTTATTTTCAAATTTTAAATTTAACTATGTCAAATAAGTTATCATCAGCTACAGTGCAATTCCCGCCATAAGCCACCTTTTTTCAACCCAACTGAGCAGGTTGTAGGTAGATATTCGATTTTTCTGAATTGTTGGCCGGAAGCTGGATTTATAATGATATAGACAATAATAGTTTATAATACATATCTATATCAGCTATAGATAAGACTAAAGACAACGTGTATAATATATTTTTATATAGTTATCTGTAATAGCCTCACACAATTAATGTGTTATCTATATAGTTACCTACACAATGGTGTAGACAGTAAAAGATGTCTATAAGAATATCTATTAAATAGTAGACATCATCTTTCTCTCTCCTTCACATCACCCAAAATCCTATATGATATATGTTTTACGGACAGCCGATATGTATCATTGTACATGCCCTTCTACAACTCTACTAAGTAACCATTGTTAGTTGCGACCAAACGGTAACACTAGCAAATTTAGCATAAGCATGCATAAGGGCGGCGCACAATATCACAAGAGGGAGAGCAAATGTGAGAGCTCTCGCTCACTTGATCGGCGGCAGCCACAACACCGCATACATGCTCACCGTGCAATCGCAGCATGTGCTCAGCGATGAGTGGAGGGGCCAGCTGGCCACAACGTCCTACGTCGGTGAGCATGCCGGCGTGCACTTACATCGAGTGTGCGCGACAACGAAAGCCTACGTCTGAGGCACGCACAAAGGTGGTGCAACGTGGTTATTTTTATTATTACTACAGCCAGACGATACAGGGCACCACGCTGCCTCGCAACGCGTGCGAGGCTTCATGGAAACACCGTGAACTACCTTGGTGCGGTGCAGCTTGCGTTGCTATTGGGCCCTATTTCGGAAAAATGGATTAATGGCTGGGTTTTTCGGGTTTGCTATTTGTGGCTTTTGATTTTTGATATAGTAACTAGCTTTCAAATGATGTACATTTTTAATACGGGGTCTACAAGTCGATTACAGTAGATACTGTACCGACTTCGGCTATATGGTTATACCGGCCAAAATCTAATACGACTATCTCTCCCTTCATACTCTCTCTCGTAAATAACCAGAATTTAAAAACCATAAATCATAAGACATAGTCCAAAAGAACCTACACATTAACTCGTATGCCTGTCCAAAGAGTGCTAGCCCCGAGACGCGTGTCGAGTTGGTGGCACCCTACTGTTGAAATCTATTCCAGGGGAAATGCATGAATGCTACACTATAGAAGCTTGCAGAGAGAGACACTCGCGTGTGAGTTTGATCGATATAATGAAGTCGCTACAGTGTATACTGTAATCGGTTAATAGACCCGTCTTGAAAAGGTACACCGTTTAAAAAATTAAATATTGTTGAAAAACTATTTACTATAAAAGATAGCCTTTAAAAATCAATATAAACAAAGCCCAACCCAAAACACAGTAGGTCACGAACCATCGTACGATGCCTAAGTTGTGCGTGACCTGTTTGTTAACTTTTTTCTAGGAGAAAACGCACACATAACAAATAACCTGAGAGAACACAGGAGAATTTCTAAATTTCACTATTCTCTTACTTGCTCCCCCTTTTCTTTTACTTCTGTTCTTACCAAACTGGCTATAAGCTTTCTCAATGTATAGGCTAATACTCTTCTACTAGCATACGTATTCGGCCTTCAAGTTGGACACAACTTCAACTTAAGTTACACACGGAGACGGACTCCACTACGTTTTGAACTCTAAGTCAAGATTATTTTCTAACAATCTCCCCCTTAATCTTGACTTAACATACTCTAGTTTTAGTCTCAATGCATTATGAACTACTAGCCACGCCTTTACATGAAACGTTTTACATGCAAGCTACATGTAGGAACTCAACATAGCTGGCACAGGCTCATCCGGATGCAAAGATTCTAAAACATTGAGTCAGTCGGTCTCAACTATGACTTACTAAACTCATACTTGACATAGAACGGTGACACATCTCCTCAACGTTCTGATTTTTTCACCTTACTTGAGTTTGGACAGCGACACATCTTCTCAACGTCCCTGACTCAACTCATCATTATAGCAATGTTGATTCATCATCGCTGAGCGCTTCTTCACCTCGGGGGCACTATTGTCTGTCTCGTGACTTGGAAGTCTGGTGCTGCTGCTTAACTTTCTCTGAATTGAGAAAACAAGACATGTCGCGCGCGTCTTTTTCCCAGGAGAACTGCATGAAGACGAGCAACATGCGCCTCAAGAGGGTCGCACAAGATGCGCTGAAACAGAATCGCCGAGACAACTTTTCCAGCAACTCGATTCTTGGCTAGGCGCTAATACCATTTGTTAACTTTCTTCTAGGAGAAAACGCACACATTGCAAATAAACCGAGAGAACACAGAAGAATTTATTAATTTCTCTATTATCTTACTTGCTCCCCCTTTTCTCTTACTTCTGTTCTTACCAAACTTGCTACAAGCATTCTCAATATATAGGCTAATACTCTCCTACTAGTATACGTTTCGGACTTCAAGTTGGACACAACATCAACTTGAGTTACACACGGAGACAGACTCCTACTACGTCTTGAACTTTATGTCAAGATTATTTCTAACAATCCGCCACCCAAACATTGACGAGAGGGAGATCCACAACATAGCGCATTTGGTTTGTTTGAAATGTTGGAGTTTAACAAAAATTTTGTAGGAGTTGCTGCGAAAATGCGCTAGGTTTCAATTATGATGGGAAATCCAAATAATGCTTGGAATTTCATGGAATTTTCATAGGAGGTGCTGAGAAAGTCCGTCGCGTTATAACTATGAAATCGAAACGACGCCTGTGTGAAGTGTCGTCCTTTTTACAAAACATCTCATCCTCTATCCAAAAGTTCATTCTTTGTACTAAGTTGTACTGTTTTTTTAGAAAGCTATCCAAACTCGTCGGTGCTTTATTACAAATTTAAAAAATATTATTTTTACACGTTGAGTTGACATTGTTGGGATCGATCTACTCTATGCCTCCTCATTCGGTCAAGCTCCGACCAAGCCGACATCGCACATCTATCGACGTGCTCAGTCTACATCATGCTCTTGGCTCCGCCACCACACCCAATAGAGTTTTGTTGTGGCTAACATCGCAATTTTGCATTGAATTTAATTTGTTTTGTTGGGAGATGATTTTCTTTTTTTGTTAGAGAATATTTAGGGAGAAGGGATTTGTTTTACTGGGGAGGTTGTTATTTTTTAGATTTTTTTAGGAATATGGAAAATGAAGATGAGAGGAGATGGCATAGCAACATCACCACCAACTCCTCCCAGGAGATGGCATAGCAATATGTTATTTCTTAAAATTTAAGTTTTTTAAGACTTAAATTCCAAGTCCATCCAAGGAAATACGAAAACAAATCCTCTAATTTCATCACAAGAAGCACACTTAATGATTTGTTCCATCACAGCTTCATGATGATGCTACAAAGACAGAGGTAGCATCAGCCCAACTGGAACTGGCTAGTGGCTTAGCCCCATCCATAACAATGGCAAAGCCGGAAGGACTGCTCCTCGTGAAGTTACAACTAAGCATATGTTTCTGTCCATCAGATATTCTGCTCAAGAGCAAAACAATAGTAACAAAGACTGAAACATGATTTCTGTTGCTCAGGAAGAATACTGCAGATAAATATGTAACATTGGGAATTAACGGGAGAGGCAGAATACCCCTGAAATCTTACAGGTGTCGAGCCACCAAGCAAGACAGAGCAGCCACCTGATACGGTCCAAGCCACCGCCTTGGACACACACAAATGAAAACTATCTAAAGGCATCATCAACGATAGATGGCTCGTTAGCTGCTAAGATTACAAAGGAAGCAGTGATGCACACAAATAGAACCAAAAGAGAGAACAAAATAATTGTAATCGTTATTATGGCATGGAAACTATCTACGAAGGGCTTTTGATTTAAATTTTGGCTTTTGGCTGTCTATGAGATAGAGTACGGAGAGAGAGATATTATTATGCGATTTTAGCCGATATAGATAAAATTGTTACAGTATTTACTATTATCGATTTATAGACCTCGTCTTGAAAAGATACTCCGTTTAAAAGTTAGCTACTGTAGAAAAGCCAAAAGTCAAAAGATACAAGCTAGAAGCTGAAAAGAACAGCCCGGCCTATTCTTTTTGGCTTCGGCTTATAACTTTGGCTATGGCTTTTGAGCAGTTCATAAGAGAGAATATAGAGTAACAGAAATTTGCATGTGGTTGTAGCCGATATAAATAAAGTCGCTATAGCATGTATTATAATTAACTTACATTTCTAGCTATAAAAGCTAGTTACTATAAAAAACTAAAAATAGTTTTTAGGAGTTGAGACGACTATATCCGTAGGCTGTACCTTGCCTACAAAATTTGACGGCTCAAATTACGCTTCTAGCTACCTCGTTCTGCTGAAAGCATTTATTATTACTGGGCTGTGAGAGCCCACATTATTGCAACTTCGGCATGGTGGTCCACCCGACATCTCAAAAGTTAGCTGTTTGATTGCTGTTTTGTGAAGCCTTGGGCCGTGTATATTGTGTTAGTCTACACGTATGGCCACATTACAAATCTGTGCTAGGAGGCCCACTTACGAGACGCTGAAAGGCAGGGCCCGCACAGGCTACAGTCTCGAGTTTTCTCACAAGACTGGTTGCTGCGTGGTGGACGGCGCCGGCGGCGCGGAGTACGGCGCGACGTTGACCCAGAGCAGCGAGAGGACGGAGACGAAGAGCACCGACCAGAGGACGGCGATGGTCGGCGCCCTATCCCGCCGGGACAGGAGCCCCCTGAGGTATCCCTGCAGGTGCGCCACCACCCACCCGGCGAACGCCAGCTTCCCGGCAAGCGGGCCCCACGACTGGTACCCGTGGTCCACCCCGTACGACACCGCCACCACCACCCCGGCGAGGTTCGCCAGCAGCACGCTCGTCGGCGGCACCAGCAGGTTCGTCCACCGCACCGACCGCGTCTCCGGCGCATTCGACTCCTCGCCGTCGTCCTCGGCCGGCTGTTTGGACACCGCCGCCTTCGTGTCCGTCGAGAAGCCGATGTCTATCCCGGTGCACGCCCTGAGGATGCTCTGGAACACGGCCGCGAGGCTGGTCGACGTGCCTGTGACCACCCAGAACTTCTCGTCCCGCCACCACGCGCGCAGCGCCACGCCGCTCCACCTCAGCTCCAGCACCACCGACGCGATCGCCGAGGATAGCAGCAGGATGAGCAGGACCCCGTCGTAGTAGCTCACGTCGTCCGGGAATATGAACTTGCCGGTGAGGAGGCAGACCGCCGGGAGCGCGCAGTAGACGGTGAGCGGGAGGGATGAGAGCGGGTAGGCGACGCAGTTCACGTAGCCCAGCCGCTGCAGGGGCCTCAGGCGCCCACCGCCGCTGCCGGCCCAGACGGGGCAGTGCCGCCGGCTCAGCAGGATACCCATCGCCGCCACCGCCCGCCGCGACGCTCCGGCGAGGGCGTCCGAGGGGCTGGCCCGCGCGTAGCTCCTGAACGCGGGTCGCGCCGGCGCGCAGTACGCCGACACCCATCCGCGCGCGTGCATCCCGAACCCAGTGGCCACGCCGCCGCCGCCGTACATCCACCCAATCTGCGAGAGAACGGCAACATCAGTGAGATCGAGTGTGTGATTCTTTGAAGCTGCAGCTGAAGAACCACCACCTCTTTGCCCCATCTTGTCCGCTCCTCGTACGCGCAGCTGACGACATGGATGGCCTCCTTGAGGAGGGAAGCCGCCACGGTCGTCGTCTGCGAGCTGCCGGGCCCATGCTCCCCGAACGCCGAGGCGATGAACACCGGAGACTGGCCGAAGTGCCGCTCCAACGCGGCGCGGTACGAGCGCAGCCTCCGCCTCCTTCCTGCCTCGGTTTGCTCGTCGGAGTCATCCGACTCCAGCAAGGGGACGGCGGACATGGTTCTCCTCAGCGCGCGCTTCCCCCTCCCGAAGCAGCAACGCCACTTCCGATGGGTCGGAGGCTCCTGGTCGGCGTCAGCCACCGCCGTCTCGAACCCGTACAACGCCTTCCTGTTGAAGCAGCATCCGGACCCGACGTACACCGGGCCCTGGATGCCGTCTAAGCATTTCATGTCGATCTGGATAGGAGCATCGCAGGAGCAAGAGTGAATTAGCGAGAGCAGATGGATTGGCTCACTGCAAAGATTCGCGACCTGCTTAGTTTCTTACATCGAAGAAGACGGGCTGGTCGTTCACGTGTTGATCGTACTCTGACCCGAAGGCGGCGGCGGCGAGCCGCAGAGGGAACTGGACGAAGCATGTCCTGTTCCCGGTTTCGGGATCCATCAGGAAGCACATTGCCTCCCTGAGAGCCTTGCTGTTGTTGACGCAGTGATCGTAGTTCAGATCGAGGACGTAGGCGCCATTTGTCAGCACGGCAGACACTCGGAGCTGATCACCAAATCAATTCAGAAAAAAGTATCGCAACTCATGACATGAACAGATCAGTGGCAACGTTCCATGCCACTCTTTTCTCCTCCAAAAAAAAGAAAAAACCTCTGGATGTACAGGTGGTACGCACGAACCAATGCGTTCATCGCGCCGGCTTTCTTGTGATGCTGAAACCCCGGTCTCTTCTCCCGCGACACGTAGAAGAGCCGAGGGAGCTCGTTCCCCTCGGTGTCGCGACCATCGGAACGCCCCAAAAGAACCTGAGCGCAGGTGAATCGACTCAAAAAAACAGTCAGATTCAAAACGAAAGGAACAAAGTAGAATGGAGCATGCACTGTGTAATGCTGCATCTTCGCTTCGTCAGAATGTGAGGCACGGTACGGTGCTCTAACCTGTATCATTGCAGGATGGTCTCTCGGGTTGTTCCCAGGCCAAGGTGTGCCGTCCGACATGACCCATCCTTCCTCCGGCACCTTTTGTGCCTTCGCCGCCAGGCAGTTCATCCTCACCTTAAACTCCTCGTACTCTCTCTTTTTATAAAAGGCACGACAAGATATGAAACAACGAAGAATAATCAGTAGCACGAGACGAAATCACAATTCAGCCTGTTGAGACATACGGCACTTAGGCACCTGATCACGTATTATTGGTGCTAGCTAGTGTCAGACTAAATGATCACCTTCATGGCGCGGCGCTCCTTGACGAAGGAAGGCGCGGTCTTGTCCCTGAGGTAGTCCACCCCGCGCGCGAAGTACAACTCGGGGGCCCTCGGCTCGACGCCGTGCCTCCTGCAGAAGGGGACCCACCTCCTCGCGAAGCCCGCCGTCTCGAAGAGGGCCTCGAAGACCAGCATGTCCGCGCCGTCGTCGGAGACGTAGCAGGCGACCCTGTCCGCGGGGTAGTCCGCCGCGAGGACCGACAGCACCGTGTTCGCCGTCGCGAGGGGGGGCTCCCTAGCGGCGTCCGCAGTGCTCACGAGGACGTCGACGCTCGCCAGCCGCGACGGCTCGCCGTCCTTCTCGTACCTTGAAGCTAGCCTGTCGAGGTACGTCACGCGGTTGGTCGGGGAGAGCTTCGGGAGCTGGCCGATCAGCCATGAGAGGGCGAGCCAGACCTCGCACGCGACGGACGTCAGCCACAGCCCGTAGGCGTCGGGCACCGGGTGAGTGACACGGTACTGGAAGAAGAAGGCGAGGAGGACGAGCCGGAGCGCGACGGCTGCTCGGTACAGGTTCAGTTCGGCGGACGGTATGGGCAGCTTGCTGCTGAGAGGCTCAGCAGAGTCATCAGCACTGCAAAACAAGGGCCAAATTGTTAAATTTTGCTTCCAATCTTGCCAAGGAAAAACAAGATCCTACAGAGTAATTTTGGCACCATGGTGATGTTCACCTATCGTGTATCTGCAGAAGTAGTTGATTAGATTGACATGGAAATGGTGCTTAATTAGTTGTCGGAATTGATACAGGAGCAGGAGCTAGAACATTTCGGTTCTGTTACCTTTCTGAAGATGCAGGCTCCTGGTCCGGGGATACAGGCACAATCTCTGGACTCCCTTCCTCCATCTCAAACGCTAACAGGTGCACAATTCAGAGTACGTTGTGTATATATCTTGTCAGGAAAACAATTGATCGACGTATAAGTTTAGATGCTAAGACCAAAGAGAACTCTCTGAATGATCAAGTTTTTGTTCATAATTAAACGATGTCTTCCCTTTATAATTTCGTTTTCTGGCATGCATTCCCTTGTCCCCGAATTCCATTCCACATATCTTGCTGGAAGTGACAAAGATGCCGTACTTTCTACGATGTTTGCGAGGCAGTCTGCGTGAAAGAAACAACACGGTGAGACAAGTTGGTTTTGTGTTGTAGCTGCTAGCTAGAGCTTGTGGCAACGACAGACAAGTGCATATCTACAAATGATGAACATACAATGAACTAAGAAATCAGGAGAAGCAGCACCTGTTCTTTCCAGTAAACCTTAGTGTTTGATGAGTTTTTATGCAAAGATGTTCAGACAAGCCAAATAAGAAGGTACACGTGAGGTAAGAGCTTTTGTATAGCCGAGTCGTAAAGCTGCATAGAAAACAAAACCACCAAGTGGACAAGGCGTCGCGCCTCATATGGCTGCGTGCCGCCAATCAATCTCTAGGCGTATGCGTTATGATCATCACGAGTCTGTAAGTCTTCAGCTACGACTATGTTGTGTCGATCGGCTGATACGACCATATCGTGTCACACTGTGTCGACCGGCTGTTACGACCACGTTGTATCGACTACACTATGTCGACCGGTGGTTACAACCACATTGTATCGACTACACTGTGTCGACCGGCTATTACGACCATGTTGTATCGACTATACTGTGTCAACCAGATGATTCGACCACATTGTGTCAATCATTTGCTTTGACCACAGCACATCTATCTCGGTCTTTCGACCACGGTGCAAGAAGCTCATGGGCACTCAACATGCAACTATCGCCAACCACAAATTTACCTCTAAATATACTTTACGGTCCGGTGCAACGGTCGTGGTGCCGTGCCTCATACGACCGCATGTTCTCGACCAATTACAAGGCGCGTGGCTAATTTATGGAAACCTAGGCCCAGGAATGGAAAGAAAAGATTGATTCGGATGCATTGTCTTCACAATGGAAAGATGATCGCACCGTATCCCAATCCGATGGAAGTAATTATTAACAAATCTTTTGATAGGGAAAGTAGAGTTCTGGAAGTAAGTAATCCATAATCGATCGAGACTTTGATCTCAAATTAATGGCATGATTAGCACCGCGTTGGAAGCCGTGTATAATTCCTACGACCCTTGTCCATGCCTATAAAAGGAGGAGTACATCCGCTCACCAAGGAGGCAGACTGAGAGAGGGAGAGAGGCAGTTGCACATACAACCACCCACATACAAAAACAGAGGCAGAGAGAAAGAAGAAGCAAGGAGAAGTCAGAGAGACCCAAGGCAACGATCCATACAAGCCCAGGATATAGCATCCTATGCTCAGAACGGTAAAAAAAATATTATATCATCTCTTTCTTTTGTATCTAATTAGTCTGCATATGATGAACGGCGGCTACGATGGCAATGTCGCCAAGTGACTACGACTGTTACTAGTAGCGCCACCGACGACGATCAACGGTGGCACGCGCGTGTATCTACTACACACGTCAACGGTTAACCGTTGATCAGAGGTCTTCTTCGGAGGAGCACGAGCATGTGCTATCTTACTCGGCGAACGGGCGCGCGAGCTTCTTGAAAGTTGAAATAGGTATCAACGTGCCAAGGTAGGTGCAACACGAGCACGGACGACGATGGTTGCCGTGGGCGCGGTCGCGTGGTCAGCGGTGTGGCCGGCCGTGGGCACGTAAGAGACCGTCTCTCCCGGCGAGCACACAGCCTGATCACTCGCGGCCTTAGCGGGCCACACGACCAGCTGATACGGAACCGTACGTGCCGCGGTCTCGATCGGCTCGGCAGCCTCTCATGACTTGCACGCCGGCCCGTCGCAGAGCTTGGCATAGCGAGGTCGACAGCTATATAACTATTTTTTTGTGTAAATAAACCGTTTTTTAATCAAAATTACAAAAATATATCTGTGTAATTTTTTTTACAGGAATGACCTCCAGTCGCCGAACCGTTGGGTGACTGAAACCTGTCACCTAACGGCCGCGCGACACGGAGGCTATCTCTGAGCCGTTGGGAGACATATTTGCGCTGCTCAACAATCAGCGATCGGACCGTCGCCTAACTGCCGACGATCGCAGCTCCAGCTGTTTCGATCGTTGGACGATTGGAACTCGCCCATTTTTGCACAACTGACCCCCGACCGCGTATAGGGTAAATAACAATTATTGTAGGTAGGTAACATTTATCAAATTATATCTATGAGCTGTATCTTTTCGAAAAAATAAGAGACGATGTCGGTTGATCTATTTGTGATTTTCATAGATTATGAATAGTAGAAAATCTATTAGATTCATAATAACGGTTTGCGATCGTCATATGTTGTTGTAGCGTAAGAAATTTTGTGAAGTTTTATTCGAGAGTGATTGAGATAGCAACGATTGGTAAGTACGAAGGTAAGTGATATTATTATGCAACCGGAAATTCATACATGGAGGAGAACTTATTTTTTCATGTTGTTAGATGCCTTACTACGCGGAAGAATTGAATACAAAAAAACGAAGACAAGTGCTTTTGCAAATTAAAATAGACTTCATAATAAAGCTGGAAGTAACACAGTGCATAGGGTTTGGTTACATACATAAGAAAGAATATCATGCACGATGCAACAAACTGAAGTACTCATACGATACATATAAGTTCTTTAATGGAAATAAATTCGACTTTGGGGGACTAGTGCGGAACGGCCTGACCTGCTGCGTAGATCAGGGTCATTTTTCCTTCCTTGCGAGCTCGACGTTGAACTCCTCGGCGGCCTCTTTGGCCTTGGCCGCCATTTCTCTCTTTTTCTCGCGCTCCCTCTCGCGAGCCTTGTGCTTCCTGCGCATGCACGCCTCGAGATGAGCTTTTGTCTGCTGATATATACGCTCAGTTTGCTCGTCGTTGCGGCGCTCTTTCTCTCAGATCTTGCAAGCTCTTTTGACATCCCACTCCTCGAAGTCAAGAGCTCACTGGTTATGTGGGTGGATCTCTAGGTCAATCCACTTGCGAAGCCACATAGTGGATCCGAGGACTGCGGGTAGACGGGAGATGTTGTTAGTGCATACTCTAAAAGAGAAACAGTAGGGAAAACATACTATAACTGGTCCTTACCGACTGTCGATATTTGATCGTGTCCCGACGACGGTGAGGATAGTCACAGGAGTAGTTTACGCAACCCCAACAACGCTTGCCCAGGCTAAACTGTTGCTTAGACTTGAAAAACTTGCATTGGTCCCTGCATCAACAGAGGAGCGACGTCTCACCCTTAGGCGGGTGTTACGGCAAACACTCGTTTGGAACGTTCGGGATGAGGTTGCTACTGCAGGGGGTGTCATTGCGGGGAGCTGACCTCCTGGCACGCTCCGCTTGTTCGGCTGGGCCGCCGCGGCCCTTGCTTGTTCGTCAAGGGCTACAGCAGACCTTGCTAGTTGGCGGGTCTTCTCCCATTGCTTTATCATCTTGTTCCATTGCTTCTTCTACATCTTGTCTATCCCGACGTGGTGAAGCAAGCTCTGCTGTAGTGTTGGGTTTAGTTGTATAGTGTTATCTCCTAGATCTCTTTCACCTACTTTTATAAGGCAAATGGTTGGCATGATGTGGTTATTTTATAAGGCAAATGGTTGGCATGATGTGGTTATCTTCGACCACGTTGTGTTGACTACGCTTGCTCGAGCACGTTCATTTCGACCACGGTCATTTCAACCATGTTATTATGATCACGTTGTGTCGACCACGTTGATCTGACCACATTGTTTTCTTCGATCGTTACGTGACGCCTCAACCCTGGCTCCTCGATTATGCCGACCCTCTAAGAACTGATCAAATACTTAAGTTTGGTTCACTGAACGATTCGAACTATCTTATGACCAGCTTACTATAATCCGGAGGGTCTCTGACTCTAGGGGTTTCGACTGGTTTCCAACTACTATACGATCTTGGGCACATATATACTGAACTACCATCAACAACAAGATTAGTGACAACATGATCTATGGTCCAATTGAACAGGTTGTTGCGCCGTGCGTCCTACGGCTGCATGTTCTCGGCCGATCGCATGGGCATGTGGCCAATTTATGGCAGCCTATGCACCGAGATGGAAGGAAAAGATTGATTCTGGTGTGTTGTATTCACGATGGAAAGATGATTGCACCGTATCTCCATATGATGGAAGCAATTCTCAACAAATCTTTTTGATATGGAAAGCAGAGATCTAGAAGATAAGAAATCGGTAATCGATCGAGAATTTGATCTCAAAATTAATGGCATGATTGACACTGTGTGGGGAGTTGCGTACGTTGCTTGCGACCTTTTGGTCGTGCCTATAAAAAGAGAGGCGGGGGGAAGCTATTGGGGGAGATCAGACAGAAGGAGGAGTGAAGGGAGGAGGATGGATGAACGGAGCTAGCTTGCATGCCGATAGAGTGCGGCGGTAGCGGGACGGCTGCCAATGCTCGCGATCGCTGCTAGTGATGCCATCGAGGAAGCGCTCAGGAGCTCGCCGTTGGGCGACCTTTGGCCGCAACGATGGGCTAAAAAGATCGCCGTCATCTCATTAGTCTTAAAGCATGAAGTCCTCCCACTCTCACATGTGGTGCGCGCCCCGGCCAAGCTATGCGGCCGCGATGATCCGTCATATACTAGATTTGTCTCGCTTGTACCTTTAATTTGATGATAGCTCGACAAGGCGAGGTAGATGTCGCTGCTCGCAAGTCCTTCTTATCGCCGAGGACATGTGACATCGCCAACCGCCACTCTAATCTAATGAGGATGGTCTGCCCTCGTGATCTTGGTGTCTTTCCTGCTGTGTGCCCTCACTGCAATGAAGTTCTCCCAGTCACCCATTGAGCTTGGTCGCCTACGACCGCCTCCGACACTCAAAACTTCTTCAACTACCTTCGGGACACAGACATTTTTGGCTGCTTGCGATACTCAGGCACTTTCAACAGCCTTCGGGACACAGGTGCTTTCGACTGCCTACAATACTTGGGCGCTTTCGACCGCCTCTGATATTCAAGACTTCTTCGACCGCCTTCTGGGCTCTGTCTCTTACGACCGTCCACGTACCCAAGCGTCACCGATGGTTTTGATGCTCGGTCGTTTATGATCACCTCTTGTGCTCGGTCACTTATGACCACCTTCTGTGATCAGTCTCTAACGACCGTCTAATGTACTTATATGTCATTGACCGCTGCTGACGTTCGGTCACGTACGACCGCTTTCAATACTCGGGTGCCATCAACCGCCCACAGCACTCAGACGTCATCGACCACCTGCTGGGCCAGATGTCTACGATCGCTTTCAACACCTGGGGCCATCGAGCGCCCATAGTACTCGGATGTCCCCGACCATTCACTACACTCAGGTGCTATCAATCGCACACAGTACTCGGTCGCCATTGACCGCCCGCTGTACTTAGGCATTGCCTCTCACTGGCTTAGATGCCATCGACCGCCTACAGTACATGGACGTCATCGACCGTCCATCATGCTTGGTCGCTTATGACTGCCTACCATGCTATCTCACTTACGACCGTCAGCTGTATCTGAATGTCATCGACCGCCTTGTGTGCTCCGTCACTTACTACTACCCGCTGTGCTCAGACGTCGCCGACCACTTTCAACGCTCGTGTGCCATCGACTGCCTACAGTACTCAGACGTCATCGACCGCTGCTAACACTCGGTCACGTACGACCACTTTCAATACTCGGGCGCCATCGACCGCCCCACAGCACTTAGACGTCATCGACCACCTGCTGGGTCAGACGTCTACGATCGCTTTCAACACCTGGGGCCATAGACCGCCCACAGTACTCGGACATCCCCGACAATTCGCTGCACTTAGGCACCATCAACCGCACACAATACTCGATCGCCATCGACAGCCCATTGTACTTAGGCGTCGCCACTCTCTGGCTTAGACGCCATCGACCGCCTACAAGTACCTGGACGTCATCGACCGCCCACCGTGCTCGATCGCTTATGACTGCCTACCGTGCTAGCTCACTTATGAATGTCGACTACATTTGGACATCATTAGGGGTGCAAACGGATCGGATTTGGACGGATATTGTTGTTACCATATCCTAACCCATATTTTTTCTCCGGATTCGTTACCAATCAGATTCGGTACCAATCGGATTCGGTGCCGGATCGGTCGGGATTAACCCGAGCCGTTTGCACCCCTACTTGTTTGTAAGGAATGCATGCAGTACAACAAATGGAGTAGGAGGACGTACTATCAAGAACTTGATGTTACTACTTAATAGCTGATGTGGAAGATTTTATTTTACCATTACAAAAGAAAATGAAACGTCAAATAGTAGCACTAACCTGAAATCAAACTTGAAGACGTATCGAATTCGGACGGATATTGCTGTTACCATATCCTAACCCATATTTTTTCTCCGAATTCGGTACCAATCGGATTCGGTGCCAGATCGGTCGGGATTAACCCGACCCGTTTGCACCCCTAGACATCATCGACCACCTTGTGTGCTCCATCGCCTACAACTACCCACTGTGCTCGGTCGTCGTCAACCACTTTCAACACTCGGGTGCTGTCGACCACCCACAGTACTCAGACGTCACCGACCACTTGTTGGGCCGGGACGCTTCCAACCACGTCCAATACTTGGAAGCTTTCGACCGTGTATGACATTTGATCACTTTCGACTGTCTATTGTACTTGGGCATCGCCGACCACCTTTGATACTCGGTCATCTCTGATCGCCCGCTGTGCTCAGACATCTACGATCGCTCATGGTACTTGGTCGACTTTGACACCTTGGACTGCTCGTCCCACTCAGATGTCATTGACCGCCTTCTGTGCTCAGTCATTCACAACCACCGTGGATATTCAGTTGCTTACGACCGTCCACTGTACTTGGACGACACTAACCGCCTTTGATACTTGGTCGCTTACAATCTCCTACTGTGCTTGGTCACTTACGACCTCTGGCTATAGCTAGAAGTTATTGATCGCTTGTCGTGCTTAGGAGCTTACAACTATTCGCAGCGCTCAAACATCGCTGACCGTCCTCAAGACCCGGTCGCTTACAACTGATTACTGTATTCGATCATCATTGACTACCGTCGGTATACAGATGCCTTCGACCGTGTGTCGTATATGAGTGCCTTCGACGGCTTGCCAGGCGTGCACTTTTGACCGCCTGTGATACGTAGGCGCTCACAACCACTCACTGTACTTGAGCATCATCGACCGCCTTCGATATTTAGAATTCTTCGACTGCCTTCAGAACACAGGTGCTTTCGATCGCCTACGATAAGCAGGCACTCACGACTGCTCGTCGTACTCGAGCGTCGTCGACTGCCTTCGATATTCAGACTTCTTCGACCGCCTTCAGAACACAGGCACTTTCGACTGGCTATGATGTTCAGGCGCTTTCGACCTCCTGGCATAGTCGGGCACTTTCGACCACTTGTGATACTTAGGCGCTCACGACCACACGCCATACTCGAGCGCCGTTGACCAGCTTTAATATTCAGATTTCTTCGACTGCTTTCAGAACATAGGCACTTTCGACTGCCTACGATACACAGGCACTCATCACTGCTCACCTTACTCGAGCATTGTCGACCACCTTTGATATTTAGACTTCTTCAACCGCTTTCGAAACATAGGCGCTTTCGACCACTTGCGATACCCAAGTGATAACGATCGCTCGCTATACTCGAGCGTTGTCGATTGCCTTTGATATTCAGACTTCGTTGACCACCTTCGGAACATAGGCACTTTCGACTGGTTGTGATATTCAGGTGCTTTCGACCGCCTGTGATACTCAGGAGCTCACAACCGCTCGCCGTACGCGAGTGTTGTCGACCGCCTTTGATATTCAGATTTCTTCGACCGTCTTCGGAACACATACACGTTCGACCACCTACCATACTTGGGGGCTTTTTGACTACTTGCCATACTCGGGCGCTTTCGATCGCCTATGACATCCGGGCGCTTATGATTGTCTTCAATATTCAGACTTCTTCAACCACCTTTAAAACTCCCATCCCTAACAACTCATTGTACTCGAGCGGCATCGACCGCCTTTGGTACTCAGCCATCCCCGACCATTCGTTGTGCTCATATGCCTTCGACCCCCGAAGTACCCGTAAGACCGCTGTACTCGAGTGAGGCGTGCTATAGTAATCGGCCTTGCTATAAAAATCAGTCGAGCCATGGTCGATGGCTTCCAACTAGGGGGTATGACTGATGGTCGATGGCTCCCGACCAATGGTTAAGACCGATGGTCGATGACTTCTAACTACCCTTTACGACTGATGGTCGATAACTTCTGACTGCCGGTTGTTGCCGATGTCTGATGGTTTCTGGTTACCACCAATTATGTATGATTGTCGATGGCTTCCGGCTTTTATCCTTTGGCTATTTGCGATTGTTGAGGGTTTCTGGCTTTCAACCTTGGACTACTCAACTATGTTTGATTGTTGATGACTTCTGGTTTTCATCCATTGACTACTTCCAATTGCCGATGGCTTCCGACTTTCGATCTTCAACTACATCCAATTGCCGATGGTTTTCGACTTTTGACTATCGACTACATCTGATTGCTGATGGTTTTCGGCTTTCGACTGCTGACTACATCCAAATGTTGATGGTTTTTGGCTTTCGACTATTGACTACATCCGATTGTTGATAATTTCCAGCTTTTGACTGCTGACTACGTCCAAATGCTGATGGTTTTCGGCTTTTGACTACCAACCACTCCCGAATGCCAATGGTTTTCAGCTTTCGAAGAGTCTTTCCTAGCAGCCACTTTTGACCACGTCGATACTGGACCCTGGTGTTCTGCTCTGTTAAATGTAAGGATGGTTTGTCCTTACGACACTTGAGTTCGGCCAAGTGAATCTGCACTGCAGAGGGGTCCTTCCCATTAGTCACGTTTGACCACTTCGATATCTGACCTATGCGTTTTGCTTTGCCAGCCTCATTCATTAACGTTGAGAATATAAGCACACCTTTAGCTATTATTTCTTTTATTAACATTGAGGAAGGAGGGTGATTTTCTTACGTTAATATATGTTTGCGTTTGCTATATGTATACCAATCGCACCAAAAATCACCCACCCCTCTCTTTCTATAGACCATGGTTTTTGAGTTGTCATGCAGTGGCGGAGCTAGAAAATTTATAATGAGGTGCACACTTCACACACATAATTCCATAGTCCGATACAATGGTCTCGTAACATCGTAACTTCAGCATATAAGTTTGAATTTTGCCGAAACTATGGTACAAATAGGCAAATTTCTAAATCCCAAATCGTCAAATTGAAATCAACAACTTATTGCGGTCTGTGGCTTTTGCCGGTGCGTGCCCGCCGCACCGCTAGCTGCTCTCGCACAGGCGCCACACCTGTCGTTGCCTGCTCCCGTGCGGGCTCCTCTCTGCGCCCGTGCGCTGCGCCGCCTCTGGCTCCTCTCCCCTCCTGCGTCGGCGCCACGCCCGGCCGCCCGCTATTGTCTGTCTGCTCTGCTCGGTTGCTCCCGCTAGTGAGGTGGAGATGACACAAGAGAATTAGGGTCTGAGAATTGAGGAGGAATTGAAAATGAAGGTCGCTATGGGCTGGCTTGGTGTATGTGGACTGGTGTGGAGCCACAAGTGCGCCGTTCGTTATGGGCTACGCCAAAGATACATCACTGATTCTGTGAAATATTGTCGATTTTTAAGTGTGCCTGAGCATAACGGGTGGGCCAAACGTTCGACGGTAGCCGTAGCCATATGAGCTACTCTCAACGTCGTCATTGATGGCACGGACAGGGGACGGATGACGGTCCCTCTCTAACTCAACGGCCAGGGACCCGGTGGCAAAATTATGATCATCGTGGAGTCATTCTGAATGATGTTTCTCACGAAATGATTATCTGTTATAGCTGCTGCACGTACCGACCTGTGCCCGTCTTGCCTCTGCCATGCGCTATGATCATTGGATCAATCCTAGTCGCGAGGAAGCACGCGTTGTTGCATACTCGCGAGGAAGCACGCGTTGTTGCTTTGTTCCATGATCCTTGTTACTTCCTGTTGTGTGCTGTGACATGAAAAAAAAGAGAGCTTTTCATCTCCTGAAAATCTCCTGTTCCTTCCCAGTCGGTCTCATCTCCAGGTAGAGGTCGGATCCAAGAGAAAAAAAAAGAGACATATGTAGAAGGTAAAGAAAAAGTGTAAGCTAACAATAATAACCTAGCATCGGCTCCGGCCGCCGCTGCCCCTCGGGAAGAGTGTGCTCTACTCTCAAGGGAGGCCACCTCCTTCCGTCCAGGGCCGGCCCTGGGCCTAGGCAGAAAGGGCGACCGCCTAGGGCCCACGAAAACTTGAGGCCTCTAGCCCATGTATATTAATATGTATATATGCATTTTGTCGACAATTAGTACTTTGCATTTTGTAATATACTAAGCATAATATTGCTAACAAGTACTTTGTATTTTATGACGTACTGTCTAATTGTTACTATATTGAACTTTACCTTTTACAACTGATATAAAATGTATTGGTATATATTTATATTAGAATGAAGAGTCTTACTTTTATCATGCCCTAGGGCCCCCGAGATGACAGGAACGGCCCTGCTTCCGTCCTAAGCTCGTGCCACTGCCTACCACCTCTGTGCCAGATCCGGACACATCCAACCTCCTCACGACAGATCTAGCCGGCCCAGGCCAAGGCATACGCCGCTTCAGCCGGTGGCCACTTCTTCGATGGCTCCTCTGGTGGATCTTCGCTGGTCGTTGGATCCCGTCGCCCATGTGGCTCCACCTCACGCTCTTTGGACCGCCGCCAGGTCCTCTTGGCCTGCTCTTCTGCCGCCAGGCCCTCTTGGCCTGCACTGTGCCTCCATTGCACTTCTTGTGCATAGCGCCGCCGTCGTCTCGGGTTTCGATCTGTGCCGCTATGCTTCTATCTTCCTCTTCGGTTTGATTTGACAACTCTCTACTTATGTCACCTTTCGCATCCTTTTCATCGTGTTACCACGGTCATTTTGTTTCCGTTTACCTCTACCTTCTCGGCCTCTGCATTTGTGCTTTATGGGCTGCTGCATGATTTTAGATGGGAGGTGATCTTTTCGACATAATTTTGCAAGAGCTGCACGCTTTGATGACATCTTCAAGACATGTATTTTGAATTTTTTCTATTTTAGTGTCAATCCTTTTCAAATTTAATGCTATTGTATATGTCTTACGTTTAAGGGAGGTGATTAGGGTATTTTAGTCTTTTCCTGTTTTCTAGAGCTTGTGTCTATTGTACTATATAAACCTCATAGACTATTGCAATAGATTTGTGGTTCAAGGTTTTTTACGCATGAGGATCAATATCTTCATAGTTTAGGCTTAGACGACGTTGGGTTACCGAGCCTTACGAGCATTTCTGAAACGCAGGAGTTCTACAAGAATTTTATATGAAACAGTTCGTTTCTTATACGAATCTACAAGAATTTTATATGAAATAATTCATTTCCTACAGGAATCTAGAAAAAAAACAGGGACTAACCCTGATCGCCCGCTCTCTCCAAGGGATCCTATGGTTTGCCGTCGCAAATGGCATGTATCCGAGAGCCATTCCATCAGAAATCAACGTTTGCATCTTGAGAACTTGGTGCTGGCACGAATCATGTGCATCCCCCACAACACACGAGGACCAGCTCATGCTTTCCAGCAAAACCGCCTCGCAAACCACAACGCCAACTCGAATTCACATGCCCGTGCGGCCATGCCGAATCATACCAATTCTTTATGGTTGCAGCGCAGATGGTCGATCTCTACGCAGGCAACAGCACAATACCTCACATGGAAGCGATCAAGAGATTCAAGGCCCAGCTCCAGAACGACAGAGAAAGTTGCACCAAATCAAGAACATCCCGTATCTCAATAGCTGCTTGCTAGTCCTAACCATGGTTTGAAGCATGGATCTGGATCCAGAAACTGACCAAGAGAGAAACTAGTCTGACATATAGATAATATATAGAGTACAGACGCATATCGCTCTAGACATGCCCAAATCCATGGCTCAACTTTACAGTAACAATTGCACCAGAACGTATCACCTTCACTTATTCCTGGGCTTTGCTCGGCGCGCCGAGCCGGAGCCGGAGCCGGAGCTCCGGAAGATAGCGCAGAGGATGCATCCGGACACCCTCGGCGATGGCGGGTCGAGGTCCGGAGCCACGTCCTTGGTCCGGAACACCTGGTGGTTGCGCTCATCCTCCTGGCCCTGCTTCTGCTTCTGCTTCTTCTGCTTCTGCTGGTCGTCGCCACAGCCGCGGCGCATCATCCCGATGCTCCCGACGCTCCGGGAATGCCGCAACTCCGGCTGGGGCTCCTCCGCGCCATCGCCGGCCCTCGCCTCGGCATCCTCGGTCAGGAACCTTTCGTCCCAGACCAGACCTGACGAACCGGACCTTCTGAAAGTCGTTGCTGATCTTTGTAACCCAGCCATCTACACCTATCCACCTCTCCTTCCTGTAAAAAGAACCAACTTATCTGCAAGTATGGAGAACAAGAGGTAAGGATGATGCCAAAGGGTGTGTCCTGAGTTGCTTGCCTCTGCAGGCTTCCAGTGTGTATATATGTTGATAGAAAGATAGACATTAATATACAAGACAGGAGCAGTCAACTGCCGGTGCCATGGAAAGGTACCAGACTACCAGCCTACCAGGGGCTGTCTTCCAATAACTAACTATAGTAGTGTGCTCAGTTAGACTTATTTTCTATGGTTTATTGCTGGATTTTTACTGTAGCGGATTGTTAATGATGACTTATTTAATATAATTAAATTTAAAAAAATAAAAAATAGAAAAAACGGGTTAGCTCAACACGTATAATGCAAATGAATAAAGAAAAAAAAGAAGCGGAAAAAAGCTCAAAAAAAATCTAAAAAGTTAGAAAAGACGAAATTTAAGAATAGTGAAAAATAAGTCGGAAGTCAGAAATCCAAATCCAAACGAGCGGGATGTACAGGTGGAACAGTACAGGAACTCATCGGATTAAATTATATGCTTTTCTATTTTGAACCACATGCCTCTGGTTTTACTCTTCCATCGCAAGCATGTGGAGAAAGAGAATCCAAGTGCACAGATGCAACTACACGTTACCCAACCCACTAGAGGAAGTGTTCAATTTGCCGACAGCTACCACAATGTGCGCATGCATTCTTCAGCAATTTTTACGCACTACTGTAAAGTTTTATGAAAAGTCTGTCAATGATATGTCAGTACAACAGGATCTAGAAAAAGATTTAAGGTGTATAGTATGTGTCGGCATAAAAATTCTAAATACAACTGACTAGGGTTGGGCACAACCACAAACCTTTGATATGGACCATCACTACCAGAATTCTTCGGGTCTGTTCTTTTTGGCTACGGTTTATGACTTTTGGTTGAAAATTTTGAATTTTAGCTGTTTACGGTTCATATTACGGAGAGATCGATACTCACTTGCGATTTTGGCTGGTACATATGTTAAGCTTTTAACGTGTACTACGTTTAATTTGTAGACCCCGTCTAAAAAAATACCCTGTTTAAAAGTTAGATACTGTAGCAGCTATGAAAAGCTAAACGACTTATAGCCTGCCGAACAGGCCCTTCAGTCAACGAGGGAATAGTACATCTGAAGAAAAAGTCCCGAGGGCCCAGGGGAAGCAAGGAAAGATAAGTGGTAATTGTATTCAGCTCTAGTTAACATCAACAAATAGACAATCATCATCACACAGGGTAGTGTGGAAATGCTAGAAGATAGTAAATAAAGAGGTTTGTGCAATCACTAGATAATAATAAAGTACAGTATATTATCTAAAACAAAAAAGATATTTATAGTACGCAAAATCGAAAGTTTAATTTTACACAGCATTAATATATTGATGATATTTTTACTCTACGGGGATCAGTGAGCTTTAATTGCACCATATAGATTTGACATTTAAACAACCAACATTTAGTTTCTCTATATCTTTCTCTCGCATCTATCCTCTCTCTCCCTCCCAAGTATATCTCCATCACACAAGCCCCACAGACCTTTCTCCTCCCTTTCCAACCTCATTATCACTGTTGTACAGGTCCCCAGATGCTGCCTCCCCCTTCCCTCTCCTTTCAGATGGTTTCCTTTCAGATGAGCACCATGATATCTCCATCTGCCCCAACCCTGGCATAATATAAGGTATGTCATGATGTTTGTGTGAGTGGTCAGTTACGATCACGTTGTGTGTGGTTGTAACGACCAGCGTCGTGGGGCTTGTGTGAGTAGTTGGTTACGATCACGTTATGTGTGGTCATAACGACCAGCACCGTGGTTGTAGTCGTGGCGACCGTGGTCATGGTCGTAGCACCCTGGTCGACAGTACAGTGGTTGGTGCTCAGACGACCGATGTGTGGTCGGAGTGATCGCAGTCTGTGTGTGGTCGGAGACGCGATCGAAGACAACTAACTTGTGTGTGGTCGATCATGACCAGTGTCGCTGTGAACGACCAGTCTGTGTGTAGTCGTAGATGACCAGTCCCTGCATGGTGTGTATGTGGTCGGTTGCGACCAGTGTGGTCGTAAATGACCAGGTTGTGTGTGGTCGGTTACGACCAACCCTTATAATAGTCGGTGACTACTGTAGCATATGGTGGTCATCAGAGGGCGATCGTCAAGACGTGTTTCGGTATGGGCGCGATTGCGGTTGGTAGACATCGTAGCGGTTGTCGGTAGCTCGAGCGCAGCATGGGCATACGGCAGAGCATGGGCAAGCGACAGAGTAGTTGAGTGCTCTGAGACTCGATTGCATATATATACCATGTAATCTGTAAGAGCTGAGTAAGTCGAATGAGCAGAGAAAGAAGAAAAGCGATGCAAGTTGTGTTCGTGTCGGAAAATTTCCTTCGTGTTTGTTCGTTCGACTTCCCCGTGTAGTGTGTGTCCACGGGTAACTTGAGCAGCTCTTCCCCATGTAGTGTGTGTCCACGGATAACTTAAATCTGCACTGTTCGCCATCCGACAATAAAGTGGTCGAGAGCGAGCTGTTCTTCCTGTCCTCTGTTTTCATTGTAGTCGTAGGAACGACCGGAGCGGTCGTATTGAGTTTGGGCGTAAAGATCCTAAAGCGGTTCTTCCCTAACACTTGGTATCAGAGCACTCAAGCGCATGTTCCGACCAAGTGTTAATCCTTTGGAGGGATTAAACCCATCAGTAACCTCCTACCCAGACTCCAAAGATTCAAGTCAATGTGAACATCAAATGCTTCATGCTCCTAGTGCACGGTGTCAGCTACACTGTCGCTTCTCTCAATCTCAAAAAAAAAAAGCTATGCTGTCGGTGCTTTTTCCAAACATGTGACATTAAATGACATACAGCTTCATCTTAAAGTACTACACCAAAATACCTATAATACTTTTGGAAATCTTGCATCAAATGCATAAAAGGGGAAAAAATACTGGGCACATGTCCCACATAAACCAGACTAGGACCAATATCATGTGATATGCCTTGCTCCCACACCAGAAAATTAATCTAAGCAGGAAAGTGACAGGATCTGTTGAACATTTACCATTCAGCAAATCAAGATCTGGTCAAAGATCTTAAACTAACTTTCACTCAAGCCAAGAGTCAAAATGGTGGTCCAGATTGAAGCCAATAAAAATGGCAAGGTGACAGTTAGGAGTTGTACCTGTCGCATTGGCCGATCTCCCAGTATTACTGTAATATAAAAGATACTCCATGTTGGGCTTGTGAAACTTGTTGTGCTTAAAAATTCAAATTTACATTTTGTAAGTAGCTCAAAGAGAACACTGTAATACATGCTTATCTGAAGAAGTTATCAACTAGCTATGGTCTCAGATAGGGATCTCTTGTACGCGGCATGACGGTCAGGTACCCCATCTTGTTCCCTTCTATCCTCAAACCACTTAAGAATAGCCTCCATGTTCCCCATCTTGTTCCCTTCTATCCTCAAACCACTTAAGATTCTTTATCTGCAAGAGAAACAATTCATGGAAGACAAATAAAAAAACTTCAGTAATTTGAGTTTTGGATATTTACCTGTTCCTATGAAAGAGTGCTTCCTACTAACAGAAATAATGCTGATTTCAAAAACGGAAATTAAATAGAACTTAAGTGGATATTTACCTACTTACACTAGTTTTACGGCGACCTATTTTCAGCGCACGAGCCAATATCCGGAGTTGCCAGTTTTTCAGCTCTGATCGTTCAGTTTCATCTGTTTCCTCAGATTCTACCAGAATTTTCAGAGCCTGACAACAAATACCCCGCAGATTCATCAACACCACCAATATCCTCAACTGCTTCTGATATTCCATCATCATCAATCATCATCATCCTCCTCAGCAGATAAATCATCGTTCTTGAGATCTGCTTCGAGCTGCTTGAAAAGCGCTCCCAATGCATCATCATCGTCACTGTCGTAGTCCATGTCATCTTCTGCAGGCTCATCCTCTTCATTCTGGATTTTAGTCTGGAATACAGAAGATTCAATTTATGGCTACACGAGGGAACATGGAGAAAACACAGTCTCACATGTCCTGTACGACAGACGCCAAGAACAAAATATACAGGCAACACACAGCAAAGCAATACTGTCCATCTAAACCTCTTATCTAGCACAACTATGCACAGAGGCGAACAAGGTAAGGCCACAATTGGGATAAACAGTAAGTACACTTCACCAAACATCTCTTCTTTGATAAACGAGGTCACCAAGACGCAACCAGTTCACCACATAGCTCTAGGTTTGATATGAACAAGGCCTCGTCTCCAACAAGTACAGCATTACCACCACCACAATCTACTTGCTTAACATACTACGGCCAAGCTAAGCCTCCGATGGCATGGCATCCGTGTTAAACTAGTCTGACTGAAAGTGGCCCATATAAATTATAAAAATAGTTTTTATAATAAAAAGGTCTTAGTGTGATGGTTGCTAGACTAAAGGATTGAGAATTATGGGTTTAAATTTCCCTCTTCTCTTCCTTTAAAATAGATGTGTGTAAATAGTTGTTATATACTTAAAGTTCTACAGCAATTAATGACAAATGATGCTTCAATTGTAAATGTATGGAGCAATGACCTTTATTGGTTCTTAGCCGCTAATAAAGCCTGCATGCATTCACTTATTGATCACTGCAAGAAATGAATTGGTGCATGCCTGCATGCATTGGATTGCATCGGATGAAACTGAAGCATATGCTATATATATATATGGCTTGGCTCTTATTGGCAATGTAGAACATGACAGAAAGAGAAGCGTAGACACACATAATAGCTTCACTACCTGATCATTGAGGGAACATTGAAAGTAGAAGGAAGAAAGGTGAGAAAACCCGACATACAAGGAGTTAACATGTCGCAAGGTGTGTTTGTACATTATAGCACATATAAATGTTACTTCTCGGTTGAATCAAATTGTGATAAATGATCTTATAGCTTCCGCAAAATTTTTTGCTTACAATCCGAGCAACAACTTATCAGCCCAACTTATTGAACATGACACTCTTGTTGGACTTTAGGCCCAACTTATCGGCCTAAAGTGGGCCCGTTTAATGTAGGTCGTGGGTGCTACAGGCCGCCCAATTTACATTTACTTGGGCCATAAGTGGGTTTGCTCTATACTGCAATGCCACATCACTCGAGGATGTATCCTCCTTGCAAGTAGGGCCCACCCTTTTCCTCCATGTCCACCGTCCACCAGTTACATGCTTCTCGGCTTCGTGTCGCCTCGTTTAGTCTTTGTCCATCTCCTCTGTGTAGGATGATAGAATACCTAAAATATTGGATGGATGTATTGCTTGAGTCTTAGAAGGCATATATATAGAGTATAATGTGACTTAGAGATCAAGTCAATACAAATATGAAAGGTTACTAGAGATATGGAATGAACCATATCAGATACAAATCATCCTAATTGATTATATTCTATCTCATATAATCTTGCCAAACATGTACTTTAACATCCCCGTAGCCAAAGCGGGAGTGTCACGGATGCTCAGCTTGGAGAAGAAGCCGACGATGATGCTCAAGCAGTAGTAGATGCCGACAAAGAGTGCTATGCGAGGAGCCAGTTATAAAATTATCTGTCGTAGAGGTAGTCATCGAAGGAGGATTGTCGAAGATGAAGAAGACAGCGACGACTACAGGGAAGAAGCCACATGGCTGTCATGATGGTGGTGGTCGGGAGTGCATTAGATCCCTGGCAGATAGCGGTGGAGTGCACAATGCCTGGGAGACACTAGGAGAGACGAGAAAGACAGCTGAAAATCACCGTTTGCAGGCATGGCTGACAGCGGAGAAGATGCTAACAAAAATGATCCGATCAGTAAAAAGAGCCGATCTATTGATTTGTGAGGAAGAAATGAGACAATCTATCTACAATATTTTAAACAGTCTCCAGAAAATTAGATCATAGAGATTGAACCATCTCTCCTAGGGGCGATGCGTTGCGGAATTTAGTAGTGGTTAGGAACAGACCCAGATACGAACCCACTCTGATACCATATAGGAGAATAGAATAGCCGGAGTATTAGATGGATGTATTACTTGAGCCTTAGAGGGCATATAGATAGAGTACAATGGCTGGGTTCGAGAAAACTTACGCTTCGGCTTTTTTTCTTTTGTTATAGTAACTCACTTTTAAGCGATGCGTTCTTTTAAGACAGGGTGTATAGATAAATTATAGTAGACACTGTACCGAATTCAGTTGTACCGATTAAAATCGTATGCAGCCTTTTCTCTCTTTGTATTGTTTCTTACGAATAATCAGAATTTAAAATCATAAACCAAAAGTTAAAGTCACAGCCTAAAATATCTATCCAATATAACTTAAATATCAAATCAATCTAATATAGATATAGAAAACTACTAAAGATATAAAAAACTATATCAAATACGGATCATTCTAATCGTTCTATTCGGAGATGTACTCTTATCACCCTCGTCTCCCCGGCTCGCGCGGACGCGGTGTTTGGCGGCGGCGGGGGTGGCGTGGACGGAACCCGATGCGAGCCGCTTGAGGCCGAGGAGTCGCGCTTGATCCCGAACTCCCTCGACGGTTCGTGCCACCTCCTACATACCCCCGGCCGTGTGCCTCGGCGCTCGGATCACGCGTGCTTGTGCGTCCCGTGCGTGTTCGTGCTTGTGTGCTCGTTTGGTGGTGGGGGTGGGGTCGGATGGCTTAGGCCTTGGGGGGATTTAGGGTTCGGGTGGCGAGTAGTTTTGGGGTTCGTGGGGTTTATGATAACATATATTGGTAGGCAATTGCATAAATCGACCATGAAAGGAGTTGTTCTCTGTCGGATGAAGGCAGTTGCGTTATAGTTTTTTTTTGAGGCCACATTTGCGTTATGATAATACTGTGATAGATTGGTTTCCAGCCCAGGCACAGTTATCTGTGGAAGTAGTAGTGGACTAGTGGTGAAGCGAGGTTTTGGGACTTGCTGGGGTTCTAGAAATGGTGATAATCTCATGTCTGAAAATGGGAGAAGAACACTACTGAACTTGTATGTATTTACAGTGGGTAGGTTAAGTTTCTCTGTGTTCAACAAAATTCAGAGTGGACGCAGTCACTCATCACTCATGTGGGTGCAGTAGTGTTGTACTGTGTAACGCCCCCGTTTCCGAGGGCGCGTACGGACACGGCAATCCGCAACTATTCACGTATGAACAGTTATGGAGTGTCGCGCAAGAGTATACCATTGCATGCTTACAACAAAAGTCCAGCATATATTTTACATACGGATTATCATCCGCTTTTGACAATGGGCGTGCAAGCCCAAAGTATATTTACATCACAAAGCTCCAAGATCCGCTGAGCGCGCGAAGACCTAAAGCCACGGATCCTCGTCAAGAAGTGACCCTCGGAGACTTCTTCCACGGGGAGACTTTCACCTTCGTCTTGGTCCTCTAAAGAGTGAATTTAGCAAGCCGTGAGCCAACAACCACCAAAGAATCTGCCGGACCGGATTTTTCAATCCGAAATCCTCAGGATTTAATGCACTATTCCTCGGATCAAGAGATAGTGCTCACGCTACGTAAAATGAATATCAAATACATACCATGCGGAAGCATAAATAAAATAGTAAACTTACTCATGAGCCGATTAGGCCGAAATCAATAAATTGCAGCAATGAAGAACGAAGCACACAGGTGGGACCTTCAGACATGCCCACAGCGACCAACCGGAGGTTCGCGACCCAGCCCTTGACGCCTTCACCTTCTTAGCCTTCAAGACCCAAGTATTGCGATGTGTAGTGATCTGATTCCTGATTCTGGATTTTGTTATGAGAGCGAGTGTGAGCACACTAACCACCGTGTTCGCAAGCCAATACACGTAATGCAAATATATAGTATGCATGGCTTATCAAAGGAAAGGCTCGGGTTGTTTTATTTGCCGAAAACGCTTTTGGTAGCATTGTTATTATTAAACCATAGTGTTATTATCGCTACCTAAGACTTCCCACTGCGATTGCCAATTTGACTCACTCCCCAAATGCCATAATTGACTTATTTCCCAAAGACACAATTTTCTTACTAAATGTCGTCTAAGACCCCAAACAATGAATGGCATCATTTAGCTAATCCACCGATCAAACCCTTTATATATATACACTCATTTTGAATCCACCAATGTCTTCACGTATTCCGAATTCATGCTAGTCCAATCTTGTAATCAATATTCTCCAACTCCCTATCAATTCCAATGATTCCCTAATAGGATTGCTTTTAATCCACCGACATCATTCATATCGAACTTTCTAACAAATCAATCCTTTCTGCTAATGATCCAAAACCATAAATTGCTCTTTTCATAATCACCCTTATTTTCATTATTTATCTCTAACTAATTCATCAATACCTCTGCACCAAGAATATCATTAATCTAGTTTATGCTTCAATTATCATATCTCCAAATTTCCTCAAATTCAAATCATCTATCTAGATCAATTCTCATTAATCCCATTAAATCCAACAATTTCCGTTACACTATTCTAATTCTCCAAAATCATTAATCCAGATTATACTCCGTAATTATTATTCCTCCGATGTACCCAAAATTCAATTCATCCTTCCAAGATTTTAATCAAATCCTATCAATCACATTATTACTAACATCTCTCAAGAATTTATATTAGTGTCGTAATCCAACAATTTCTTTTGCACACTCTAATCTTCCAAAATCATTTAAATCATCTTTCTAACCCATCCATTCATATAGACTCCACCGATTTATTTCTCCTAAACCCATCTCTAATATTCTCTTTTTATAATCGGCATGAATCCACCAATCATCGCTATGTATTTACCACAACAAATCATCCACTCTTCCTACGACTCTATTTATCTTCCTATCACTTTACTTTGTAAAAGCGAAGCTTTATCATCGCTTAGCTTTTGAAATATAATACATAGAAAACCTCCGAGACTTAGCGCTTGAACGAAACGTAATATATATGAGAATGCAATAACAAGAGCGATTGATTCCATCCACCGTTACATGGCATCTCGCACCATATGCTTAATCCTTCAAATTATAGCCGCTTAACTTATCACCGGGACGACACCCAGACAACACAAACCGTGGCCTTGCACCGCCCTTCACTTTTCCATTCCCACCCACAAATCATTTTGAAACAGTAACTATATCTCGTTAAGTTTCCCATGTCCGCCTTGACCGTGGGCACGGCTATTCGAATAGTTTTGACTCGCAGAGTTTGTACACTTTCACCACAAGAGACAATCAACTCTTTGCCCCACACGATTCCTTAGTCATGTGGTTGAGCGCACCATCACAAAGGACTGCTCGAGTATCTAGTTCCTTTATCATCTCACCTTATGGGCTTCTCCCACTTGCGGTGGGTCCCATCTATGCACGGATGTTCTCCACAGCTACTAACGCAATGGCTCCACTTCCCGCAACGCTAGAACACCGGAAAACTTCACCCTCCCTTGGTGTCCCTTTAGGCCTCCCTTGCCCTTGCTTATCCACTTCAATCCACTACCGGTGAGATGAGTCCGGAGCTTGATACAACTACTTAGCCAAGTTGTACTTACGCACTTGTGGTTGCACCGCTTACGTGGAGATCATGACAAGATTCGGTCCTTAGCGGTATCTCGGGCGATTCTACCACAACCCACTTTGTGCCTCCACCGCACCATTCACACACACACCATCGAACCATTCGCCCGTATATTCAAGCAAGTTGGGGTTTTGGGAGCATAAAATAATAGTTCCAAACATTTCTCCAATCATTCCCACCATGACCGCCCAACCAAATTTTCTCATGATTAAAGCGATGCTTGCCACGCCCATGAATATCTATGCAACACTACGCATGGCGTAATAAATTACGGACTTATTTTCAAAAGGTTACTATCATAATTTCGCTAGGGCGACAAGGATCACATATTCAAATATTCAACAAGGGGGTGTAATATTAATCAAGGCAAACAATGGGCGTATAACTAGAATCTTGAACTAAGCATGTATTTGTACATAAAATAACAAAGATGCAATTTGATAATTTAAACAAAAGTAATTTTGCAAAAAGGTAGGTTCAACATGATCAAAGTATTGACTCTTTGGCGCGGTTTATCATGGTCTTGAGCTCACACAATGCTTCTTCCGAGCTTCGGTCTTTATCTTCACTTGCTCTTGATTACACTTGATCTCTTGATTCTTCAGGACTCCAATTGCTAATTACGTGTTAAATGACTGAACACGAATAAAAGCAAATAACTCACAAGATCCAAATAAAATCCGAATAAATTCATTTTCCTCTTTGTTATGAGTTAATGGTGATTTGGGTAATTCGAGGCAAGGCTGGTGGTAGTATACGATGACTCGGTCTTTTTATTAATAATCTCTTTTTATTATTTTACATTTATTTAGGAAGTTCCATGAGGTAGGTTAGACCCATGAGTTGGTGTGTTTTGTCGGGTGCTAATGTTCAGGGCATGTGATATATACATATATATATATACACATATATACATATATATACACATATATATACATAAGTAATGTTTGCAAATTTTAGCTTATCGAGTTAATCTCATAGTTTATGTTTTAGCATTTTAAGGTGTGATATTTTATGTATTCTTAGTTATCACTAGGCTTAGTTTAACTTGAGTTAGGATCTATTTATACGGGTCCTAGCTTGCTGTATATATAATTATGGGCAACGCTTGGTATGTAGCATTTTATGTGACCCTAGTTACTCGTGTTATTGGTTACATGTTTACTTTAGAGCATTTATATATATGGGTTAGGCCATTTTAATGCCTAGTGACCGAGGGCTATTATATTTTGGTACACGATATTAGTATAACTTTTAGTTTAGAGGCACTCGAAATTATCGACATCGATATTTTATTCCTTCACTTAGCATTTGACATATTTTAATCTTAAGTTGCCTTTGTTATCATTTTAGGAGATCATATCTCTAAACAACATTCCTACTAAGCCTTTGGTTAATAAAGATTTAAAATAATTATCCAAGGCATACTATTTTCTGGCATATGATGATTAACCCATGATTTGATATTTAAGAAGCTCACTTACGTCCTAAATAAATTTTTGCATCTTTTATCAATAAATATTCAAGCCATATTAATAATTTATCCAAGATAAAATCTTAAATACTCTTATTCTCATCCTAATTAATTTTGCATTAACTATTGGCTAATCCGTGATTTTCTTTTCTTAATTATTCCTTAATCCGCTTTTATTGTTGCTTCTAGCAAAATGGGTAAAAATCCTAACTCTACTGCGGCCAGAGAGATTCGAACGCGGGCGGGTGCGGTGAGAGCGAGCGCTGCTAGCCAACTCGCCCGCGGTTGTTACCTGATGGAATGAGGCAGAGAAGCCAGATAAACCGAGCGGTAGCAGGGGTCGAAGCAGAGGAAGCCGGGGCGGTGGGCGGCGGCGAGGTTGCCGGCGAGGGGCTACCGGAGGGCTGCCGGTGAGGAGAAAACAGTTCTTGGGTCGTGAGGAGATCGATGGAGGTGTCGGCGGGTCCGGGGGCTTGAGGCGGGCGGCGGCATGGCGGCGGCTCGGAAAGGAAGTCGATGCTTGCGAAATGTAGGCCCGGAGGAGCTCGGCCGAGCGGAGTTAGACTCACCGTGATCTAAGGAGGTGTGAGAGAAAGTAATTGATCATGGGTGGCTTATATCGGTGGGTGGCTTGGCGGTCGGATTTGGAGAAGAAGAGGGCGCGGTGGGAGGAGGGCATGGGGTTCAATCAGGCGGGGGGGGCGAGGACAAGAGTCAAGGGTGTGAATGAGCGCTCTACTGGCTTTTATAGCGAGGAAAACAACAGTTGCTGCGAGAGGGTGGTCACGGGCATGGCGGCGACGGACAACATGGGCGAGGGACCGGGGTCCTGCCCCAAGACGGGCTCAGCGAGGCGGCGGGGCTCGGGGAGCGGCGATGGATCACTGGCGCTGCATGCGGAGTCGAGGCGACGAGGGAGACGCGGCGACGCCTGTCCACTGAAGGAGGAGGAGAAGAATGTAAATGGCGCAGCGCACGGGGAGAAAAGAAGAAAGAAGGCGGGAGAGGCCCATGGCGAGAAAGAAAACGGGAGGGGGGGCCAAGCAAAGGAGAAATCGGGAGGGTAGGAAAAGAAAAGGGGAAAGAGAGAAGATGGGGGCCCACATGGAAGAGAAAAAGGGAAAAATTAGAGCCCAAGCAAAAATTTTAAAATCTGGATTTCTAATTTTATTTTTACTGACATTAGGAAGTATTGTTTGAAGTTTTGCATACATTCAAATTTTTGCATTTTTAATTTTTAACTATTTAGATGTGAGCTTTTAAAACTTCTTTAGCCATTGCTTCTCTTTTTCTTTAAGTAAATCGGATTTCAATTTCTTTTACTAACACCAACTTTGCTTTTCGAGTTGGATACTATTTCTTAATATTTAAATTTGCACACCGCAAAGTCCGAAAGATTTAAATATTCAAAGGAAATTTTGAATGCCAGAAAAATTTAAGAAAAGTTTTAAAAGAAATTTCGTAATTTTGATTATCCAAATTTTGGGATGTTACAAAATCGCAAAGGGACCATACTTTACTACATGCACGGATTAACAAAGGAATGGAGTATACTTGGTTTATTATCTTTGAGTGGATGCAGTTTTGTTTGTAAACCTTTTTGTAAAACTTGCCAACAAAACTACTTCTTAATCAACAGGGGTTTTCATGAAGAGTTAATTAACCATCTACTCAGATTAAAACGTTCACAAAACTACTTAAGCTTTGTTGATGGGATCACCCAAGTGACACAGCTCCATTAACCGGGAGCACGGCGTATCCGAATACCATTTATTTGACTCTGCAGAGTTTGCTCAACTTTACCCACATGATCCCTTAACTCCCGCGACAGAGTTAAGAAAGCCAGGTCGTTTATATAGGCTCTACCCGGTAGGATTCACTCGGGTCTGGCACAATGAAGCTTCCGTCCGCTTCGAGTGAACCCTACCGTTATTAGGTATCCGCAGCACGACATACCTAATCTACTTCCCAACCTCCAGACTTCTCAACACCTGTAGAGTTTCAATCGAGTTGAGCAGCTACTAAACCAGTGTTGACAAGTCAACTCCTGTGGTTAAGCGATCACTATGACATTTGCTCAGCAAAAGGGTTTCAGTCCTTATATTTTTACATGGCCCGTAACCTCTCCAGGTCCGCGACCACAACCTAGGGTAAGCGGTGGGCGATGACCGACTCGCGGTTTCCCACGACACTCTTACCCTTCCCAGCTCACCGACACTCTCCGCCCTAGGGTACGGTGTCCCATACCACCTCACCCTAGGTTCGGGTTTTCAAGTCTACTGGCCCACAGCCACAACCTTATTAGTGTAAGACTTGGCATGATAATAGTAACCTATAGTGATCTAGGTTAACCGATAATTATTTCTAGAGTTACAAAGGCATGGCTACAAATTTGATAAGGCTTTTGTCGGTGGTAGGACTTATCTACATAGCATGTCTTTCTAAACTTTTTATTTTACTTTAAACTAGCATTTCACAACTAACATAATGCAAATAGCATAATAACATAAGTTAAAACATGGGATTCAATATGATCAAAGGTTTTGCGACTTGCCGTGGACTTGGACGATCTCGGCGATCTCGAACGTAGAAACTCCGGGATCCTGGGACTGCACCTGAGCCTCTGGGAACTCCGACACTAGCGTAAACACATAAAATAATTAAATCCTAGCTTGAGAATAATCAAGCAAGGGAAAATAAACTATTAAAAGAAAGAAAAAGAAATAAAATGCATAAAATAACCAATTGGTGAATTTTTAGAATTTTTCTGGGATGAATTTGGGAAAAAGGAGGTCACCACTGGGTTCAGGATATTATTTGGAGCAAAGTGGTGAAATTTGGGAATTTTTGGGATTTTCTGTGATTTTCTAGGATTTAATTGGGTTTTCTGGATTTTTGGAAATTAATAAATCTCTGGAAAATCAGATGAACAGTACTGGGCCGGCCCAGTGGCTACAGCGCGGCCCAGAGGGCGGGCGGCTGTGATGTGAGGCGGGTGGACGGGCCGGATGGGCGGCGTTAAGTGGGATCCGACGGCCGTGGAAGGGGACGCGGACGAAGCGGTACGGCGCGGATGGGCGACCGAGATTAAGAAGGGATGGGGCGATGGACGGGGGAGGAGAGGCTACGTCGCGGGGGATGAGTCGTCTTCCTCCTCCGGTCGCTATAGTGCTCCCCCGAGCAGGGCTACGGTGGCGACGGCGATCTGGGCGCCAGGGCTCACCCGCAAGCGAGGGTACTAGCGGTAGGGTTCACCATGGGAACCCATTTTGGGGCTTGAAACGGGAGAGTCAACGGAAAGGCAGGAGGGGAAAGGGTGCTTGGCTCTTGGTGGCGAGGAGGTCACCGGGCAAAAGGGCCAAATCCGGTGGCTACCGCACGCCTGGGGTCTCGGGGCTCACGCTGGCGGAGGTGGCGATAGTTGGAGAGCTAGGGGTGGGCCGGCCACGGAAGGGTTGATCGGCCACGGGAGTCGCGACGGCGGCGCCCACTGTGGCTCCACCGGTCGAGGCAAGCACCAAAGTATTTAGCGAGGGTAGAGGTGCTTGGCGAATGGAATCGAGAAATGGCGAATGGGAGGAAGATCGGCTCACCGAGGTCGCCGCAGGGGAGGGCAATGACGGAGCTCCGGCGAAGGGTCTCAATTGGCGGCCCAGAAGGTTCCGGGGTGGTAGGGAGTGAAAGGGTGGTGAGGAGGCTTGGGAACAAGAGAAAGGAAGGAGCAGGGAGCGGCTTTTATGCCAAGGCGGAGGAGGGAGAGCCGTGGGAGAAGCTTCGGCGTGGGCGGGGTCAACAGGAGGACGGGGTTGTTGGGTGGCATGGGCGGAGGACGTCCGCCCTGCAGGGAGTGAAGGCGGCACAGGCACAGGCAAAGAGCGGGCAGATGGGCGAAGGGAGCTCCAGCGGAAGGGGAGAAGAGAGGCTGGCAGCGGGGCCAAGGGAAGGTGGCGACGTGGCGCTGGGCGCCTCCTTCTGGACCATGCGCCTGGGGCGCGAGGCTTGTCCGGAGGGGGCAAAGCGCGGCCCGGGCGCCAGCCACGCGCTGAGGGAGAAGGCGAGGGAGAAAGGCACCACGGAAAGGGAGGGAGCCAAGGCGTCCGGCGAGGGAAGGCGGAAAAGGCGCGGGCACCAGAGAGAGGAAGGAAGAGGAGGCGCCGGGGAAGGGAGAAAGCGGAAAAGAGCGGGCGCCAATGAGAGAGAGGCGCCCGTACCGAAAGAGGAAAGCTGTCATGGAAACTTTCCAAATTGGGAAAGTTTTCAAAAATTCACCAAAAATTCAGAAAAAATCCAGGAAAAATTTGGTTTGAAATTTTGGGGTCTTTCATACTGGAACATGTATTTTTCTATAATGTACTTCTTGAGCTCCATCTGAGTGCATGGAAAGGGATACGCAGCACATGTGAAGTTGATACCTTCCTCTCTCTTTGAATCAGAGTCGAGCATCCATTTCTCATTGAAAGTATGTGGGTGTCGCAGAACATGGCAAGGAAGGAGAATCAACTTGTTTTTCTAGATGTGTCGATTGGTGATGATCGTGCGGGGAAAATGGTTTTTGACGTTTAATTTCCCACCTATACGATGTTGATCTTATCTACTTAAGTTATTGGCAATAATATGTATAATCCATTGAATCCGCTCTAGCTTTATTCTTCATTGCTCCTCTGTTATCTAACCTCAAGGTGAAGTTGGCTTGCTGGCTGTCCTGTCACCACTTTCCGGATAACAATCGGCAATGCTCCTTTTCCCTTGCAGCTGTTTGCTGATGTTGTTCCTAAGACAGTTGAGAACTTCCGAGCTTTATGCACAGGTAATCTTCATTTATTTGTTCCCCTCCTTTGGGCGAACACGATAGGCATTATCTACTTTGTAGGTGTAAATAATGAGAATTTCCAGGTCATTGCTTCGGGGCAAGATGTTGCTACATGTATAAATGTATTAAATATCTAGCGGATGTAGGAATTAGGAACCCTTTATTGAAACTACCCACTTTTTGTACCAACTCAGTCAATATCATTGCAGCAATATCACCATGACCTTGTAGGTAATTTAAGATAATTCCAAGAAAATTGTAGCTTAGCTTTTATTTTATTCAAATTCAAATACCCAAGCTTTGCTGCAAAAATATTTCTTCTTCCACAGTTGTATCATATGAATTCATCTTAAACTTTACAGAATGAAGAATGGTATTGCAGATAAATTCATGGATTTTCATGTCATTGTATAAGGGTTGAGAGATGTTTGTTATCATGTGTTCGTTTGCTTATTTTCTTGTATATGCATATGCTATTATTTGATATCTATTTGTGTCACGTTGCTCTTTCAATTCCTAATGCACATCAACCTTCTTAGCATTGTTCTTCTTACTGATTGGGTGTTTGCTGTATTGTGCTTTAGATGAGATGGGAGTTGGAAAAAACAACTAGGACACCACTTTATTACAGGGGTACAAGATTTCGCGGTATACTCAAGAGATTCATGGTGCAGATAAATTATCATTTCACTTGTATTTTGATGTCAGAATTTTGCTGGCTGTGTCTCTTCCCCTCTTCTCAGTCAGTTTCTTAATTCCTTTCTATGATGGTCTCCACTCCCGAGTCCCAACTGCTTTTCTTTCAATGTGGTATTCAATTTCACATTTTGCCCATCTATCTTCGACTTTATTAGTAACCTTAGCATGTTAAAATGACTTGAGTGTACTTTCAACGTGGCCATCTGATTGACATGCTTTCTTTGCTTTTCAGGGTTGTGACTTCTCAAAAAAAGATGGTGAGTTATATGGCTGTGTGCTTGTCTTGCGTTTGCTACTTCGGTGGATGAAGGCCATTGCTTTGATGAATTGTGGAAATTCTGTGCTGCTACATAAACTCTTTATTTATTTTTCCTGTGTTGTTCTACCGAGTTATTGCATATAATTTAGAATTTGTGTATACACCCTTTCTTTCTGCTTGGTCTTAAGGTTACAACGAGCATATTCTAGCTTCTTTGTATCTAAGGAATGCATAAGTGGTTATGATACATCTTAGCTGTAGAAATTTACCACTACTTCCTAAGCCCTTTCCTTTCCTTTTCGTCTGGTCTTTCACGTATTTCTTATAACACAACGTTTGATTACATGTGTTTTATTTTCATTTTTAGTTTCGACAGGCAATTCTGGCTGGTAGAAATACACTATGATATTAGTGTGGTTATACTGTTAAGTCTAATGATACTGTGTTGTCAAGATTTAAGGTTTTGTATGCACCTTGGTTAGCATGATGGCACATTTCACTTGTACAGTATGATTTCTTGTCAACATAAAGCTATCTGTATAGGAACAAGGAATGGTCACCTGTAAGAAATTGGAACAATGAAAATGTATTATTAATTTATTTTTTGTTGTTATCTGTACTGTCAACGTGGGTTACGTGGTACTTACTTCAGGAAGTTCAGGTAATACCGTAACACACAATATGAAATAATAGAATCACTGAATCAGTATCAAGATTTCTGTTAGTTTAACAATTTGCCTGGGTTGTGCTTACACATTCTGTGACCTGCTGCATATTGTCATCTTAATTTACCATCTGAAGTGATATTTTTGGTGGTGCCACATGGTTTATGTGAGTCAATGTTTGTATCATCTTAGGTGAGTCCACTTATTTCATCAAAAGTGCTCCCAATTTGCATCACATATGATTCCAAATTTCCACTGCCATTAGAACTCCCTTTTTACCTCTTTCTTCATGTTTGTGCAGACTGCAGATATATCATGATTAGTTTATTGTTTTTAGGGGATTAGTTTATTGTTTTGTATCTCTTGAGTACTCAACATTTGTTTTTCTATTTTTTAAATTTTCTGTGTGTAATTTATAGATAAATGTTCGAAAGTGACTGTTTACTTTGATGTCTTTTTTGTAATATTATATCGCTCTTTGATGTCCCTGTTGTCTGACAAGAATTTTCCTTGTACACCTGATTGTTTGAGACTTGTTTGGAAACCTGTTAACTTGTAATTATAGAATTGATTTCTTCATCTAATTGTGTTACTTGGACTGGTGGTGAGAGTATATATGGTGGGATGTTTGCAGGTATTGAATATCTTTTTAACATCTCATCTTGAAGCCCAATAATCCCTTCTGTATTTACCAGTAGGCGCTTTATAATAGTAGATTGGATAACTGGATATGCTCATAGACTTTGTGACCCAAATTACAAGCCCATAGACTTTGTGACCCAAAAAGGGAGGCCTTTCTCTCTTTTTTAGGCCTCCAAGTTTAACTCTTCTCCTGTGGCCTTTTTCTCCTCTCTTTTTCCTGGGTTCTGTTTTGATGTATAGCTGTTTTGTTTTCTCCTCCTCTTTTAGCTTTTTGTACAGCTTATTTTCCTTTAATATAAAGCTCTACAGTGGGGGCCTCCCCTGCTGTATTTATGGTTCAAAAAAAAAAAACTGGATATGCCTTCATTGAATTGTAGATATATGGTTGTTTGTATAAATAACACATTGAGGTTTTCAAACAAGATGTTGACATGTTCTTCAAACAATGGAGGCACTGTAATCCAATTTGGTAAAAAAATGTTGGTGGGGTTTAATAGTTTTCACTTTTCAATTGATATACAATAAGATAGAAAAGGGAAGCTTATGTTGCCAGAATCTTGAGCTAACTTCTCAAAAAGAATGTGGAGGAACTTACTATGCTATACATGTGTATGATAATGTTTGGATAGCGTAATGAAAGTCTGGCAGATCCTAGTATCTGACAGTTCATAGCTGATTGAGAACCCAATTCACCTCCATCTACAAATATATTACGAGGATGAGACATACCATCAAACGTGATAAAAAAATGGGCAATGAAAGACCCTAACCAGGGGCGTAGCCAGCCGAGGCCCAAGCCTCGGGCCCAGCCCACTGAGGAGAGCAAGGCTCAGTTCAACCTCTTGTTAGCTACAATAGATATTAGTGGAAAACTTTGACCTGGGCCTCAGGCCGTTGCCCCGGAGGCCCGAGGCCCAGCTACGCCCCTGACCCTAACATATGAACTCAACATATTAACACAATCTAAACGTAAGAGATGACCGTCGAGCTGCCCTAAGGCATGCATGTCTAATGCAACTCTTCCCTTTTGTACTGGAAAACAAATAGCAATACACAGCAGATGGTGAAGATCCATTGCTTCCTCTCACGTGGTACGTTAACACATAACAATGAATGGCTGGAAACCTCTGTGTGAATCAATGCTGGCTTACACGCAACATGCAGATACTACAGGCCTACGATAAAGTAAATACTAATTTTTGTAACAATGTACAGGAATAAAGGAAATATCAGAAAGTAGTAGATGGTTAGGTCCTAACCTTGTGCAACATCAAGGGAGATCTGAAGACGTTGCTCCCAAGCGAGTGGTTTACTAGTAGTAGTGGCTTGCCGTGTCAACAGAAATTGAACATAGTTAGTTCAAATAATATTTTGGAGAAATTCATGGACTTGATACTTTCTAACATAAATATGCATCTACGTAGTTAGTAACCACGGTTGCTTTAGGTTGTTAGTAACCACGATTGCTTTAGGCTGTATGTAGTTCTCCTTTGAGAAAATGTAGTATTCATATGTAATCTAAATATCAAGATATAGCACACAGCTGACCCCGCTCGGTTGGGCTGAAAAGTTATAGCTTATGGTTGAAATTGCACTGTAGCAGCTGAAATTTCACTATAGCTGAAGGTGACTTATTTGACGTAGTTAAATTTAAAAAATTTAAAAATAAAAAAATATGCTAACTTATCATGGATAACGCAAACGAATACAGAAAAAAGAACCAGCTAAAAAGCTCAAAAAAGCCAAAAAATCAAAAAAAGACGAAATTTATAAATAGTGAAAAATAAGTTTGAAGCCGAAAAAAATGAGGCCTAATCTAGGACACCTAAAAAGCTTGGATTAGTTTTTTTTTCTTAGAACAAGAAAGGCAGAACCCTTTGATTTCCATTATGAGAAACCACTTGGTTCATTAAAAAACTTGGATTAGTTCATTTAAGCATCTAAGCTGGAATACAAATAGCAATACACAGCAGATGGTGAAGATCCACACAAAAGCAAACACCATACCTGGTTGTGGAGCGAGAGTAGATTCCTACTTAACAGAGGCGGACCAGGAGATGGTGAGGCCCAGGAAAACGATGAGGAAGAACGACCCCAGAGGTCCCAATCCCTGACGCCTTGCCGGGGTCCTTGCGGTAGGGGTTGGGGAAGATGACGAGCTTGAGGTTGCTGACGATGCGGGCATCCTAGACGGGCTCGTTGAGCGTATTGGGTGATGGCGTTAGAGACGACGCGGGCGGGGCGGCGGGCGGCGTGTTGGGCACGGAGACGGGGAGGGGGCTTAGTGGGAGCGGGAAGTAAGGGTGGGGAGGTAGAGATGGCCGGGGATGGAGGTGTGCGGCAGGGAGGGCGGCCGTGCGGGGAGGACGGTGGTGAAGGGTGCCGCGTAGATCGACGAGGATGCGGCGTCGGCAATATGAACTGTCTAGACTATGTAGGCTGTAAACATCCAGAACGTGGAGTCTTCCTTCAAACATAACAGATACGAAAATACAGTTATACCCGTCTTTCATGGACGGTCAGATATACCAGAGGTGTGGACACCTCCGACACCACCAGATAGACCGAACCAAAGCTCTTAAAATTTATATGCGCATTCATCACGCTTGGGCCGTCACTTTTCCCCCTTGCGTTTCGAAAGTAGTTTGTGGCTTCAGTTTACGGTGCGGCTACATTGCATGTAAATGTAATGGAAAAGGGGGGCGTGCCCTGGAGAGGTACCTGGTCGGTCATGGCTGTTCTAGAATCTTTCCATATGCATCCTGGGATGGGAGGCCTAGCCAAACTGCTTTGTCACCGAGCTGCTATGGCAAAACAGCAAGGTTCATATTGACGATGTAAAGAAAGAAAAAACGTTATATCATCACAGATAATGTAAAGAAATACGAAAAAAATAAAAATACAAAAATAAAATAAAATAAATCAAAATTAGAAATAGGTATATTCTAAATAGTTTTTGATTTAAATAATCTAAAAGCTAAGAAAAAATTAGAAGGTAAAACCGTCTAGAGCGGTATATAAGTTTATAGACGCTGCTAAATGTCGTCAACGTGGCGGGGGATGTGCCGAAACCGGTCAAATCCAGTCCCGAACGACAAGACGCGGTTCCGCGAACCAGAGTAGAGAGCCAACGCGGCCCGGCCTAACACCAACAAGGCATACCAGCCAGCACACAAGAAACCCGTCCAGAACGCACGCGCGTGCGACCGTTTCAGTGACGCGTCTCGCCCACCGCGCGCCGGCCGCCCAGCGCCGCGGAGACCGGGTCGATCGCCGAGACGCCCCACCCGCAGAATCGCCACCGCGCCGCGTGTCGCCAGGACCTCCGCCAAGACCGAGATGCGGCGGTCGTCGAGCGGGGCGCGCGTGTCGGAGGGCGACGCGGGCGCGGGCCACCACGACGGCATGGCGCTGCCGACGTACGACCCGCAGTCGGCCGCGGGGCGGCGGGAGGCGGCGCGGGCGCGGGCGCTGGAGCGCGCCGTGCACTGCATCCCGCTGGTGCTCCTCCTCTGCGCCCTCCTCCTCTGGCTCTCCGCCGCCTCCTCCCCCATCCCACCTCGCGGTAAGAATCCGATAAACTCTTCCCCCCTTCTCGATTCATCAGTCCTTGTGCCGTGCGTGTGCATCCCTCCGCGCGTCCCGCGAGAAAATCGATCGACGAGAGAGAGAAAAACTACAGCATCACGCCGTGTGTTGCAATTGCAACTTTGCAACGCGCCCAAAGTTGGTGAGAAGTGCGCCAGTGATGAGTCCAGAGATCTATTGGTTTCCATCTGAATCCGACCACGAGATGGCAATTTTCTCCAGGACAGCGCGTGATCTACTGTGCAAAATGTTCCCCCTTTTTTTTTCCATTCACGAAACAAATGCCATAAGAAATGACAGTGCTCTCAATTGCCTGTGCCTCCTTGCGTATAAACCTGTTTATAGTATCTAACTTTTGGCCGTAGGGATGGATTTCTAGTCGATTAGCATCATACAATTCTGCAAAGCTTTTGCAAAAGCATAGCCCAAATTAGTTGGCAGCACAGCACAGGAGGAAAGTATCAGCCACCAACACAACCGTAACATGAATTAGCACAATGCTAGCATTGTGGACAGACATCTTCGGGCTAGTGGGCAATCCTCCTCGCTACAGGTAGGCTGCTGTCCCTGTTTCCGGTAACCAGCCGCCAATCTTTGTTTCCGTCTCTTTGAGATGGTTTGATCCTTCCATCAGGATCTGTTGGGTTCCACTCATTTGCGTCTTGCTCCATGGCTGCAGCCTGCAGTTAACATGGTCCCTTGTAGATCACTATATCAGACTTGCCCTCGGAACAATCTTGTTCGCATGCCAGTGGCGCAAATCCGCAAAACTATTTCTAATTGGGATTATTTGCCCCGCAGGACGCTAGTCAACTGTTATACAATTCGCCGAGTGATTTGGGTACCTGTCTCCAGCTCTAATTGCCTTCAATTGATTTGGCCATGTGTGACCGAGCAGGAGGAAAAGATGTGACCCCGTCCATGGCCTCATACACTTTCCTTGACAGTTTCAGTTTTTCAAGTTCTGCAGTTCATTTGATTGCCCACGATAGATAACTATTACTACCCTGATGTTAATGATTTTTCTGCCTTATGCAGATTGAGAATCGGTGGGTATCGCAAGTCAACCTAAAAGCTAGCATCTGGTTTCCATGATGCAAGTGAAGTAGAGTTCCTCAAAAAATTTCTAGTGAACTAGATCAAGCATGATCAAGTATACACAGAGGCCTTAGGTTGGAGTTTGGAAGTATTAGCACAGCACTAAGTTCATCTACATGGTAGATATTTTGGATATAGATATTCTTTTAACTTCAGATTGGAGTTGGAATGATTTGGCTCACCGTTACAATTTTTATACAAAAAATGGAGGATGTATTCTTTTCCAACACTACACACGTAATACATGTTACGATATTCTTTTATACATGTTCTGATGTTCTCACATAATCACATTCAATACATATGAATATATATGCTAGCTAGCACAATCAAGTCGCCATTGGTTGCTTTTGCTCAAAGAAGCATGTATCGTGCATCCATCAATGCTACAAAGGAACCAATGATTCCTGTACTCCAAAGTCCAAACCATGTAATTTGGGTTTCAATTTCTTGGGTGATGTTTATCATCACGCCCATTTGGACAAAAGGACGTTACATCCACTCAGTTTTTTTTTCAGTTTATGTTTATGTCTTCTTCCGAACAAACAAATATGATGATTTATCTGTGGTTTATGGTTGTTTATCGAGATAGTCTTTTTAAAACGGCTTGCTGAGCTCTTATTAATATTGAAAGCTATCAGCAGCCGAAGATGACGGGGGCATCAAATTCTTGTGGATTTTGACACAAAAACCAAATTCTTGTGGATGCCGGGGACACACCAACTAAAACATACACTGATTGGCGACCAGATGGTCACTGTTTCACTATTGCAACAACCTTGTAAGTCGGTTGGGCGTATGATAACAATAATACGGCTGTGCATATGCTATCACAAAAGGGATCCATCTCTCACCAGAAGCATGATCCATCCAATGAGACGAGCACGTGAAACAAATCTGAATATCTGCAAACGTGACCGCAGAACAAATAATAACTCCGAAAAGATCCCATGTAAATTCGGAGATTTTTTATGCGTCCTGATCAATGCAACAAATCGAGAGGTCTCCTTCTAAACTTGGTCTCTCTTTTAAAAAAAATACAAGACGAAGACACACTAAACTCACACCCTACTTATATGCACATACGTGTATATTAGAAATTTTTGCGAAAGCACAAGACCTCATGGTACATGGACGCATACTTTTTTTACTGAATACACATACGTGTGCAGTGACGGAGTCAGGATTTAGTTACATCTCGGATTTAGTGGTGGAATGATCTAGACTATCTGAACTGGACCATAAAAATATTACCCAGACTGGACTGAATTTACCCAGACTGTACACTAGATATTTTTCTATACCCTGGACTGAAACCTAACTTATCCGGGGTATGGCTCCGCCCTGTACGTATGTACTTCATTCCTAATTTATCTTTACTATTATAAAAGAAGGAGTTGGTGGTTGGTCCGGCCTCTCTCACCCTTTCTCACAAAAGGGAGCGCTGACATGTGGTCCCAAAAGATCCGCCGAATCTTCCCACCTTCCTATCAAAATATATTTCTTTTCATGATTTAGTGGTCAAGGTGGATTTCATCTAGACTGCATTATAGAGTACATGCTGTATTTTTCATCCAGTGCTTAATCTTGTACTAGCTGAATGTTTATTGCTACGGATTTTAAAATTTTATCATACTATATGTTCTGAAACTAACGGGTGGTAAAATTTTTTAGAACAAGCATACAAATATGTTCTAAATTTTTTTAAAATCTATAGTAACATATGGATATTCAGCTAGTTTAGGTAAATACACCAGATTCAAACACAGACGGCACACTCGTGGTGCTGCTAGCCATCCGAGCAACCGCTGGGTCCTCAAACTTGCCTTTCTTTCTTGGCACTGGTCAACAACACCGATGCCATAGTATGGTGCGGCCAATAGGAGCCATCCGTTAAAGGAGATGAGTCCCGGTAGCGTCCAACTCATGTCTCCGATTTTGTAATCTAATTTTAGTTATTAGTTAATTAATCAATTAATTAATCAATAAAAAGAGCTTATCTTTGTTCAATTATATTCTTTTTTGCATTCTTTTTTGGTCATACTTCCCTGCACCGCAAGGAATACGAAGCGACCAAGCAAAAGCAAAACCGACAGTAGCTGCTAAACGTGGCGGCCAAGCCAGCAACACCAAACGTTACGTGTGGGGCCTCAGTTACAATTGAAACTTAAAAATTAATCACCACTGAGTTTGATTCCAAATTGGTTACCTAAATGATGTTGTATCGGACAAGCAATTTACCCGGTTAAACATTTGGATATTTGTTGGAACAAGATTGGGAAGTTGCAGATTTGTAGGCACGGGCGAAGCCAGGATTTAGTGTTGGGCCTGTTCGGCAAGTGATAAATCAGACGGCTTTTGACTTTTGTTATAGTATCTAACTTTCAAACGAAGTATTTTTTCAAAACGGGGTCTACAAGCTAAACGTAGTACATGTTAAAAGTTCAACATCTGTACCAGCCAAAATCGTAAGTGAGTATCGGTCTCTCCGTAATCTGTACCGTAAACAGCTAAAATTCAAAATTTTCAGTCAAAAGACATAAGCCGCAGCCAAAAAGAACACCTCCAAAGAAGACCAAATAAGCTATACATTTAATGAGGAGAGCTAAGTAGCGTTAACGACAGCAATATTTCTCAAAATATTTAGGATTGTAATACAATTTTGTCGAAACATAAGAAGAGCCTGGCCCTACCAACCCCCCCTCCCTTCGCCCCTGCTTGCAGGAGCATATGGTAGTTAGGCACTTGATCCCTAGTCTTCCAAAAAGAGAATTACACCAAGTGTGCAAGTGATCGAGGTTCAAGCTATATTTTGTGACCCATAAAAAACTCATATTTTGTGTAAATCAAAATATGTTTAATTTAGCCTTGACACGAAGCGTACAATAACAAATACATTTTCGCTTACCAAAGTAGCCTACCGTTGCACTCTAATACTTTCACGTAGACTTGTGGTCACAAAGCTATACGAAATCTAGACATACAAATTAAATTCCAGCATTTTTATGAGGCATTCTATGAGAAAACAACACTTTTATGAAAACAGAATATTCTCTACCAAAAAGTTGATATACACTGCATACTAGTTTTACAAAACTTTAGCATCACATGCATGCATGCAGACAGAAAAACAACACTTTTACTTTTTTTAAAAAAGTTCTCTCATGCATGCAGACAGAAAAAGAAATGGAAATGTGCATAGCATCACTCTATCAGAACAACTAAAACAAATAAAGAAAGGAGTTGTGCACACAAATATCATTTTTATTTTAGTCATTTTTTTTCAAAATTAACCTTTGAACATATGTTTTTGTTTTGCATATCTAGCCTCTTCCGTAAATCTATCATGCTTGACAGATACCTATCGAGTTAGGTGAGCTCGACAAATAGCCTATTGAGCTACAGTATCAATCTAGGAAAGTCTGCAGATGCTAGAGTGATGTTTGTGTGCAGGATTCTAAAGAAAGAATCCATTAATCGACGACAACCCATGGTGACGGGATCACCACCAAGAACCCCCATCTCTAACCGCCGTCAGATCTGCATCAGACGGCCCTAAGCGATGCGTTGGCGCTTGCCAAAACAAGCCCTAGGGCCGTTTGGATCCGACGGCTGCGATGCGACTGACACTTGTCGCTTTGGACTTCCCTGTATAACTGCAGTCGCATCCTGAATTAACGAATTAAAAAAAGGATTTCCATCATCTAAATTTTCCTATTTCCGCCTCCCAAATTCGCCCTGATTCCCCTGTCGCCTAATCTCGGCTGCGTAGAAATCAAGAGTACGCCCAGGGAGCCGCTGGAGCCGAGGAAGATTTCCCCTCGATTTCTCGTCGCCTCTTTCGGGCGAGGCCGGGATCGCAAGGTCTGTGTTTCCTTCGATTTTTTATGCGATTTTTTGGGGGTGTTTTTGGTGCTCGTTTTGATGTTTCTGTGCGGAAGGTTGGTGATGAAGGGAACAGTAGTGCGATGGGAAATTTTGTTGGTGATTAGCAGCGATGGATTTCTGTTTGCTTGGCCCCAACTGACCAGTTCAAATGTTCTTGCCTGGTTGGTACTCGATAAGTTTGATACGAAGATCGTTTTGGTATGCGTAGTTTGATATCTTCGAACCTGTTCTTGTTCTATTTGGTACTGCTACCGCTGTTTCTCTGAAATCCGTGTTCAGAGTTCTTAATCTGCAGCGGCTTGCTGCTGTTGGAATTTGCAAACTGGACCGGGATTTTCTTGAAGCGTCTTGAGTTGTCCGTGATTCCTTTGGTTGTTTGGGGTGTTATTTCTCTTGTGTTGTTTCGTTTGTTCGATTACTAGGTGGTATAGCTGTTTGGCTTCCGCTATAATCCTTTAGAAATTGCTGCTGTAGAGGTGCTAGTTCACATTTTGTTCGGATCACCCCAAGCGATTCATTACGAGTTTGTTCTTCTGTTCCTGTAACAGATCAATAGACCGATGTGCTGGGGCTGTAATGGATAACAATTTCCATCACCTAAATTACGCGAGTCCCTGATCTAGGGAACTAGTTTGCAGTAATCAACAAGGCGTATTAACTCATCAGTTCTTTTGTTCATAGCATATCTGTTGGATTTTTACAATCTATTGTAGTTTTAGCAATGCTGGAAACTATGTTATGATTTGTGTCCATATAATCGGCAATGGCCATTGTAGAAGTTGAAATCTTTGTGTTTTGACTCCTCTTAATCCAATTCATTCAAGAATTGATGTTTTTGGTTTCTTGTTTGCTACAGAGTTGTGGAAGAAACGGCCTGATGAGATTCTTCAAAGGGAGCAAGGTGGAGGTATTGCAGGAGGCGGAGGTGCCCTTGGGTTCTTGGAGGCCTGCTGAGATCGTCTCTGGCAACGGACACAGCTACTATGTGAGATATGATCCAAGTCCGGTTGACTCTGGTGCAGCTGTTGAAACGGTGCCAAGAAGGTTGATAAGGCCTAGTCCCCCTCCTTCAGACGATCCAGTACGCTGGACTGCGGGTAATATCCTTGAGGCCTTTGACAGCTACTCGTGGAAGGTTGCTGAGATGGTAAGAGTGCTTGGCAAGAATTACTTTGTCGTCAGGCTCCTTGGGTCGTCGCTGGAGTTGAGAGTACATGTAACAGATCTTCGGTTGAGGAAGCTTTGGCAGGATGACAAATGGATTGTGATTCAGAAGGTAATGCCATGTTCCTTCAAAAATTCTCAAAATAGAATTATTCATGATAAGGTCATCAAAATAAAAGAATTTATGACCTTTAGTTAAATCAAACAGTTCACATGCTCTTACTGTTGTCTTTTCAACAAATCTACTATTGAAGCTTGGATGTTCATGTTTCTCCGTGAGCAGATAAATTTAATTTCAAGTATTAATGCGAATTCTCTAATGATTCTCTTTTCAATCAATTTCAGGATTCTGCAAGATGCTCTGGTGGTTCATTCAGAGGTCAATCAAAAGATGGAAAATTTGGTTGCAAGTTGGGCAAACACCAGCAATTGCATCGTGCAATGGACAACCATCTTCTACTCAAGAACCATAATGTGTTTCAGGGTGATATGTCTAGAGGCATGAAGAGAAAATCATCTGCTATATCAACACACCCTACTCAGTGCAGTGAAGTCACTAAGAGATTGCAGACACCTCATAGAGATGGAAGACATTCGCAGCTGGTTGCTGGAGGTTCTCTTTGTTTTGCTGAAAAGGTAGATGCTGTTGATTCCCCATGCTTTAAGCTGGGTGAAAAATACATGCATGCTTCCTTAAATGTGAGAAAAAATGGCATTCCTAAAACCAACTTGGCTGGGTTAAATGCATATGCTGATGATAAATATCCTGTAACAACTGCATATCCTAGTGACACTGAGAGTATTTCATCCTCCGTTGGTAGTTGTAGTCCCAGACCCAGCAGTAGCCCCTATAGATCACAGTACTATAATTCGGCCTACCAAAACGGAGGTATTTGTAGTAGAACTGATGATGCTGAAGCTTCTGTATCTGAAAGAGAAACATCTCAACATGATAATGATGTTCCGACGGAAGAAACTCATTTGCTGGAGTTGCATGCTTACCGTGCAACAATGTTGGCGCTATATGCTTGTGGATCAATTAGCTGGGAGCAAGAGGCTTTGTTGACTAATCTAAGGCTTACACTGAACATCTCAACTGATGAACATCTAGCTGAGTTGAGGAATTTGGTTTCCTCAGCTGTTACTTCTAGATAGATACTATAGTTACTTTCTCGGTGACATTCATCATATGTTTTTTTGTCTTGAAATCATTGTAAGGTGAGAAATCCCATCAAGTATTTAAGGTATTGGAGTACTGAGTTCATGATGTTCTGTATCACCTGTGAAAAGAGTTACTTGGTGGGGATTTTTTGTATCATAGAGGCATAGACTTGCCAAGATATCTGAAATTTTGCAACATTGTCTCAAAAAAATTCTGTTCTTCACACTGAACTACTTTTGTGTCTTTAGCTTATGTTGATGACGGAATATGACAGTATTGTGGTAAAACATTGTGCAAGCAGTTACAATTCAATGATGCAATATGAAAAGTGAGTCTTCGTTATGGAAATGTAGCTGTCTAAATGATGGCGTTTATGCTGTCAATGATTTTACTTTAGTTGCACTACTTGACTCTATTGCTGTATTTGAAGATTTGTGCATGACCTGTTTATGCTAGGTGAAAAAACCATTATTAAGAAAATTTTGAACACTGAGTAATATCTGTATGTGTACCTATATCTTCTCTTGTCACTGTGTTGTCTACAGAGCTAACTAACCCCTAATGCATCTTTGCTCTTATTTAATAGTAGTAGTAGTGTAATGGCCTAATGGGCAATGACCACTTTAAGAAGTTTGCAACTGCGAAACAGAAATCTGATATTTCTAATGAATTTTCCAGGGCCAAAGTTGGAGGCTTGTAAAGCATCCTTCCGTAGGTCCATGTAGATGGAGGAGTCTGCCACATGGTTTGCAGTGTGATAAATGTGGCAACATTTCCATCGAACTTCCATTGGTACCTTATTTGTTTTCATTATTCTTTTGTTTTTAGGAATCTCTTGCGCTTGCTTATGAAATTAAGTTGCCATTTCCATTTGAGCTTTCTTAACTTATTCTCGCAAACAAGAAAACAATGACAAGGGCAGTCAATTCAATTACTCATAAAAAGAAGGAAGCTGAAGGTTAATAACATATTTATAATGAGGGAACTGAGAGGAGTTGCTGTGGATTTTATATTACATGGTAAACATTGCTTAAAATATCAGTGAGTTTAAAACTGTAGAATGGTTAAAGATATTGCAATTATAAACATAATCTCGGTTCTAACTGGACCATTTTATGCGCCAAAGTGCAACGGCTCCCTACCCTTTTTGTAACAACGGCAGCAGTTGCTGGGATCTACAATTGTTTCACCTGCAAAGAGTATGCAGGCAAGTTTTTTAGTATCGCGACATGTATCGTAATATTGTACGATCCTACCGAAGGTAGATGATACAGATCGCAATGTGGATTGGAATCAGGTGGTATTACAGTGGGATCGCGATCCTACTTGTAGAATTGTTAGGATTGGATAGGATCGTAGTGGAATCGTGATCATGATAACAAACTATATTAGCATATAAAATTTGATATTACTTATTGCTAGTTTAATTTGCTTTATTTTATTGTTTACATGTTGTTCTAAGGTAAAAAGGTATTATCTTTAATATATTGTGTTTTATATTATTAGTTTATTAAAAATAATTAAATAAGTTTCAAAAATCAACCTTAATTCAATATAACATGAATAAATGTACTCAAATTACAAAATTAAATTCAAAAAATCTACTATAGACTTGCATATTTAGAAATACTAGCTGAAGGCCCGTGCGTTGCTACAGATTTTAAAAAAATTTAGAACATATTTGTATGCATGTTCTAAAAAATTTTACCACCCGTTAGTTTCAGAATATATAGTATGATAAAATTTTAAAATCCGTAGCAACGAGCATTTAGCTAGTACATGATTAAGCACTGGATAAAAAATACAGCATGTACTCTACAATGCAGTCTAGATGAAATCCACCTTGACTACTAAATCATGGAAAGAAAGATATTTTGATGGGTAGGTGAGAAGATTCGCAGCAGTCTTTTGGGGCCACATGTCGTCACGCTTTTGTGAGAAGGGGTGGGAGGCCGGACCAACCACCAACTCCTTCTTTTATAATAGTAAAGATAATTCAATTTTTATATAAAATATATATGCTTTTAAAAATTTGATAGAATCATGATTCTACGATTCGATCCGAGATCCGATCCTGTCAGACGAAAAACGATCCTACCTGGTATCGCGATCTTGATAACCTTGTATGTAGGTTGTTTAAGGGGTTAAGATGTCTTATTTCAAGAGAAGATACTCCATCCGGTCACAAATACATGTCGGTTTGGATACCAACATGGTCTCTAAAACATAATTTTGACCACTAATTTCTATTGTAATATATTTATAAAATTCGGTAAAATTATAATATTATGAAAATACTTTTCGAGACAAATCTACAAATATAATTTTCATCTATCCAATTTATTTTTTTAAAAAAATATTGATAGTCAAAGTTATGAAAATTTGACTGCACCTATATCCAAAACGACATGTATTTGTGATCGGAGGAATGACAATGTGCTGTTTAAGTTAAGAAGCCTTATTTCAAGATATGTATATGAGGATTGTTCAATTAATGTATGCACTGTATGGTTATCAACTTACCATGGCATGCTTGGACATTGAAGCATCCAGGACTAAATTGACTTGTTGATATCTATTTGCAGGTCTTTATGATGACCACATTCACACTTCTTTTGCATTCCATGATGTGTTTGTTTTGTGATTGTGTATGGTTGATTGTTGTTGATTCCATAGTTGGTTTGAGTGTTGTATCTGAAAAATATGAGTTTCATCTAGCACACTGGGCTGTTTCAATATTTTTTACTGCACTAGGCTGTTTCAATTTTGTTTATAGCCCAAGATTGCTTTATATGCATGCACAGATAGAACATTAGACAGCCTGTATAGAATCTTTCGCCGCGAGCAACTCAATACCTGTGCATGTGGAAATTGATGCGAATTCTCTTGATGTGCTAAGTCTCATTGCTTCTATAATCTCCATAGTTGTTCAATTTCTTTGTTCAGAAGAGTTAAAATTCCAGCCTATGATTATTGCAAAGGGGTTCGCCGAATCATTGCGTGCTTTTATGAGCTTTTCAGTGTGCAATCAGCTCGAGTCCCCTCACATATAAGTTGGCTGCAGTCTGTAAAACCAGGGAAGATTTCTGAAAAAGCAACTAGTGGTTGTCACATATTAATCGGCTTGCTACTCGAGTTCTTGCAAGAGCTCATGCGAGTTTGCTCTTAGTTCAGGACCTGCACTTCTGAACAGTAAAGTTGAGGTTAGTAAGCTCTTACTTTGCATTAGCTGCAGTTAGTAAGTTCGTACAACATTTTGTTAATTGCGACATCCATCCATACTCGTAAGCTTATGAAGTACCTTTCACCTGTTTCAGTGATTTGTTGGAAAAATTCTAATTCGGATGTTCCATCAGGAGCTTTTTATGAAAGATGTCATTCATGGGTCTATGTTTTTTATGTTGTTCGTATTGGCTTCTAAAAGCTGCTTTCCTACAGTATCTAGATTTCAAAGGTGAAGTCTACTAGTCGATTATAGTAGACACTGTAATAACTTCATTTATATCGGTCAAAATCGTATGCAAATGTCTCTCTCTCCGTACGATATCTCTACAAGCTGTTACTATTCATCAGCCAAAGCCAAAAGCCTACAAAAGCTAATACGAATAAGTTTGTACAACTTTTGTTAATTGCGACATCCATCCATACTCGTAGCTGATGAAGTACTTTTCACCTGTTTCAGTGATTTGTTGGAAAAAATTCTAATTCCGATGTTCCATCAGGAGCTTTTTATGAAAGATGTCATTCATGGGTCTATGCTTTAAACTAGAAATAACTGATCACATCTTACAATTTCTACTCAAAACATTATTTGCTCTTTAACTGCAAACATTCCAAGGCTTGCAGATGTGCCCTCCATTATTTATTCCGTTGTGTTATACCTGTGGCAGGAGAATTCTGGGCTTTCTCTTGTGCTCGTGACCTCGTGTGACTGGTACCTACTTTGAGGGCACATAGATGCAGTTTTTCTGGGTAATATGCCATTATTTTAGTTTATCCTAACTTATTTGGGACAAAAGGCTTTGTTGTTGTATTATGCCATTATTTTGTTTTGAATGTGTTGAGAATTGGAGTGCTAGTTCTGCGTTGTTGTAAGTAATTTTGTGAAGGTACATCTTTGACAATCACCTTTCTCAGAAGGAACATATAGGTCCACCTGGTGTTTTCTGATGAGCAAGTCAGAAGCTTCTGTAAAGTCAACTACAAGCAAAGAGTTTATACATGGTGTAGGAACATGTACCTTGTGTCCTTGTCTCATTACTTTTCACTAAAGCGATGTTAATTCTTTCAATTTTTTGTTCCATCAGAAATCCTGCTGATGTTGTTGCTCCACGTGTTTACAGAGTGACTCCTCTATTATTCTCCCACTTCCTCTATTATTCTCCCACTTCTGGATAATAGTGAGTAGACTGTTGACCTGGACAAATATGAAGTGGTTCCGTGTGAAATGCTGGTTAAGGTCCGGCCCTAATGGGCCGACCAGCTTGGTCTGGTCCGGCCAGATACAACCCATCAGGCCTAGTAGTACCAAACTTAGGCTGTTCATTAATTTTGTTTTTTTTAGCTGAAATTATTCTATTGATTCATTAGAACAGCAGATGAAGCTGTTAAAGCTTTTCGGTTTTCACTGCACCAACCATTGGTTGTCAACATCACCAGATAAAATCATAAAGCTACTATGACTCTGGAGATGCTCCTTTTTTTGGTGAAGTGATGCTACCTGTTTGATGTGATGATGCTTCTACTTTGGACAATAGGCTTTGCATTGCGCTACAGCAGAGTATCAAGAATCAGATGTAGACATTTCAAGTTTCCATTGAAGGCAAACAGAAGTGTTCCTACTTTGCAAAGCTGAATGATTTCAAGGCGAGAAAGAGCTGTTCTGGGAAGGTTCTGCGCTCTGCAGCCTATGCAACTGCGACATGTGGAATCAATGAGGCAACTCACTTTTGTAGCCATACTTCTCCATTTGACATGCAGATATCATGTTGAGCAGATTTAATTGGAAGAGCCGGGGCCATGCAGACGCGAAACCAGCGACAGCGGCACGACCGTTCCGGGGACCAGCGGATGCTCCGGTCCGGTGGTGCCCTCTGCCGTGGCTGCGACGACGAAGACAGCGATGACGACAGCTGACGTCCTCCATGAAAGGCCTGTGTGCTGCTGGTACTAACAGCCTAACGAACCTTGCAGTGCTGTTGCTGCTGTATGCTGCATTTGCACTGCATTATGGGCCTAGGATGGCTGCTGATGTTCCTAGCACTGAACAAAAGCATAATAAAGGCTGTGCGCATTGGTTTGAGATACTGATGCAAGTGGCACTAACACGTGTTTTTAAGGGAAAATCTCACAAATTAGATTCATTACCGTTTTTTTTTCTCGAACAACGCAGGAGAGCTGCGTGTCATTTCAATAAGAAGAAATAAAAGTTCGGAGAGACAAGAGTCTACTCCTACAACAAGGGAGAGAAACTCCCAAACCCACACTCACACCTTAAAACACTAAAACACCACTCCTATCTCTGTGCTTAGCTGAAGAAGCATCTGCTTTAGAGCAGAGACTCCTGCCATGCACCAAAGAACACCCTCATTTGCTACAGCTTGAAGCACCAACTGGACATCTGGAAGAGCTCCTTCAAACACACAAACATTGCGATGCTTCCATAATTCCCAAGCGACCAAGATAATTAAAGAATTCAGCCATTTCCTCATCTTTTTATCAAACCCCTTGATTGCTTGGCACCACCATCTGGAAAAACTAGTCACATCAGGCCGAGGAGCAATGGACAGGAGGCCTAGCCTATTCAAGACCAGACTCCAGACCTGTCTAGTGAATACACAGGACACCAGGATATGTTGAATTGACTCCTCCTCTTGATCACAAAAGGGGCAAGCCGACAGGTGAGGTAAACCGCGTTTGGCCAGACGGTCCGCTGTCCAACACCGGTTGATGATGGCTAGCCAAATGAAAATTTTGCATTTTAGAGGAGCCCAACTCTTCCAAATTCTTTGCCAGGGAGAGAATTTGATGGTTCCCGAAAAAAGCAAGATATGCCGACTTCTTCGGAGTAGGAACCGGATTGAGTGAACTTCAAATAAATTGATCGGGGTATCTTGTTGCGAATCACCCATCCACCAAATCCCAAACCCGCAAATAATCAACCAGACTTGGACAGATAGAGCACCTCTTATGTCTCAACCCAACCATGATTGACAAGGGCCTGTAACTGTCCTAGTCTTTACTACCCTCTTTGGAACCGAATTATACAAAGTTGGGTGCAAACTCGGCTGTGGTCCTTCCTTGTAGCCAACGATCTTTCCAGAACTTTATAGATTCTCCGCTGCCCAAAATACAATCAACAGCTACGTCAAAAAGGGCTCTGGCATTTTGCGGCACTTGAATAGATAATCCTGCCCAAGGTCGCGAACGATCGCTTTTTTCGCCCACAACCATCTAATTCAAGAGCCCACTCAAAGACTCAAGGTTATGAATGCCTGTGCCACCATACCGCAAAGGACATTGGACTTTCTTCCAAGAAATCGACAATTACCACCGTTGACCTGCTCCTGACCTTTCCAAAGAAACCCTCTTCGCCTCTTGTCAATTGCTTTAATCACCCATTTTGGCAAGTCTAAAGCAATCAAATGATGAATAGTAGTGGCCGTCAAAACAACCCGTACCATGATAAGTCTTCCAGCCTTGTTCATGAGAGAAGCCTTCCAACCCGGAAGATGATCAGCTACCTTATCAACCAACGGCAAAAGGTCAGACTTTGTAGGCTTGCGGATTGTGAGCGGCAGACCGAGATAAGTACAAGGGAAATCTTTCACCGCACAAGCCAAAATATTGGAAGTGCGAGCTAAATCCTCCTCCGAACATTGGATGGGTGCAACCGAACTTTTTGCCATGTTAGTCCTGAGGCCCGAGGCATGTCCAAAAATCTGCAGCATGAGTTTTATGCACCAAACAGTTCACCAGAAAGATGTTATTGTTGAGTTTTATGGTCAATCAGCTCTTCTAAAAGCTTAAGATGTTGATGAAAGGAACTTCCGTGACCGTGAATAACGGTCCTTACACAGAGCACTTCCTTTTTGAAAATGTGATGGCATTGGATTTTGCTTGCTTCTGCTAGCCACTTGAGTACAAGCATCCAGTCACATTCTTGAGGATGCATGTACCACTGCTGGATCAATGGCAAGCTAGGTACATGCCAACAAACAAACAACTTCTCACCGATCTCTACTTGTGCTGTGGACCTGGTGACCTGCTGCATGCTGTGTATAGCTTTCGTTACTGCTTCAATGATAGGTTCCATTCGCTTGTCCGTCTGGAGCAACTGATGCTTCTTGTCATGTGCCGGGCATGTGATGATGGGTACGTTGATAAAGCTTGAGATGAGTCACTGATGACTAGTGCAGGCTGTGGCACTTGGTACCTCATCTATTTCATTAGTAATTGCTTTCAGTGTATATACTTTGGTGCACTAGAGAATAGTACTACTATCTTTCATTGTTCTCGCTATATATTCCTCCTCTGAACTAGTTAGTGCTAGTAACTAGTGACATTTCTTGTGCGGCTGCAGATTTCTACTACTCAGACTCAATCCTCTCGGTGACTGAGGGCTCTGATGCTGACAAACAATGGGACAGTGTTGCGGTCAAGGTTCATCAGTTCTGTTCACGTGTCAGCAGCAATGGGCTGGCTGGCTGGCTAGCATATACGACAATGGTAATGCAACTCTGCTGGACAAACTTTTTCAGCTCTAGTACTCATCTGCAACAGAGTATTTCTATTGGAGCAACAATTTATTTAGAGTAAAATACACTGTAAATACCTCAATTTGTCACGTTGGTTCACATACAGGGGCGGATTTGGGCCCATGGCAACATGGGCTCTAGCCCGGGGCGTGAAAAAAATACAGTGTATAGCCCAGGTATTCATAGCCCAGCCTGGGTAGTATTATTAGCATTCAGCCCAGGTAACCAATAGCCCATCACGCGCTCGCTCGGCCCAAGGCCTCCCCTCGCTGGCCTCGCTGCTGCTTGCTCGCTCATAGCCCGATGGCGGCGGCTCTCCCTCTCCTCGCGGCGCCTCTCTCTCCCCACGGTGGCTCTCCCTTTCCTCCCGGAGGCTCTCCTCTCCCCACGGTGGCTCTCCTCTCTCCTGCATGGCTCTCCCTAATCTGCGTCGGCCTCGCCCTCGCCTTGCGCGGTCGCGCCTAGTGCCCCCGCCCTCGCCTCCTCCGGCTCCGCCTCCTCCTCCGCTCCGTCGTGGCCCCGGCCGCCCTCGCTTCCTCGGCCTCCTCCGCCCGGCCCACCTCGCCTCCTCGGTCTCCGCCTCCTCCTCGCTCCGCCTCCTCCTTGCCCTCGCCTCCTCGCCTCTGCCTCCTCCAGCCCGCCTCGTCTCGGATCTCGCCTGCCGCCTCGCCTGCCTCGGATCTCGCCACCTGCCGCCTCCGCCTGTCTCGATCTGCGCCGCCTGCCGCCTCCGCCTCGTCGCTGACCCGCCCGACCAGCGCCACCCGCCTCGACCGCCCGGCCGGTACGCCCGCCTCGACCCGCCCCGGCGCTCTGCACACCCGCCACCCGCCCATCCTGGCGCGGCGGCACCCCTCCTCGGCTACACTTCCAGTCTTCCAAACTCCCAGCACTCCAGCAGATAAAATGGTAATTGATAAATGATGTGAAATACTGAAATGTGACACTTGATTGATCCTAGCTGAAATACTAAAATGTGATGCTTGATTGATCCTAGCTGAAATATTGAAATGTGATGTTTGATTGATTCTAGGCGATATCTTTGAAATGTGATGATTAATTGATCCTAATGTTTTGTATTCTAGGTCTTGAAAAAATATTAGTGTTTTCGCTGTAGGAAACTAGAAGTTATTAGTCAATACAAAATGAAGCGGGCGAAGACATTGTCATCTTATTTTTCAATAGAAGCACAATCTAACTATCAATGAAGAAATGACATGATAGAATAGAGAGCAAATCTTCGTCATTTAGGTATTCAAATTGTATCTTTATTATGTTACATTTTTTTATATTTTGATATCATGCCATGTTTTCCTATTATGCTTTATGTATATTTGTTTAGTATTGAACTCAAGTTTCATATCAGTAATGCAATTAGCCAATTATGATATACTTTTGTTATATCGTGGTATGGGTACAAATTGACGTTAGTTTTAAGTTGTTAGAGTTCAGCCCGGGGCGTAGCCAAATCCTGGTTCCGCCACTGTTCACATAGATCTCTAAATCTTGAAACTGCAGATTTATATACCTAAACTTGCTTAAGTGGGTTAGTATAGATTCCAATGATTCACTCTAGTACCACTGACGTGCAGCTTTGACCGATGCTAGCGTGGCGTGGAGGGTGAAATGGCAGGATTTTGCACGCCATTTATAGGTTGGTTTTTTTTACTTAGGTTCTCATAAGACATTGGATTGAGCTGGTAAGGATTAAAACCCCAACACCTAAATTTCCATTTCAATCCACAATTGCCATAAGACCAAACTCTCTGAAATCCCTAATTCCCCATTCCCTTGCCCATTGGTCGACACATTCTATCTCCATGGCCGCAGCATCAAGCTCCTCTACGACCAGCCGCCGGAGGGGGAAACGCACACTGCCATTAATCTAGTGCCCGAGCTGCAAGTAGAGGGAGATGCTGCAATTGTCCTCCAAAACTAGAGATAAACTGGACTACGATTTTTTCAAGTGCACAAATCACTAGGTGAGTTGGTGTTTGGATTTGGTGTGCACGATTCTTTCATTCTAATTGTGTTCGTTTTTCTTTTGATTCGACTTATCTGGCCTCGATTTGACTCGCACCTCCATCCTCCTTCACTTGTAGTTGGTGCCTGCAATCTAGGGTCGATCGCCTCCAACTCGCCGATCACCTGAGGAGCTCGTAGAATGCGTAGTAGTGTGAATGGAAGGCGATGGAATGCATAGGGATAAGAAATCTAAGGGGTTTATTGCAAATGTTAGCATCTATTTGGATGGTCATGTGAGACATACGTGAAATCCACGCTAGCATCAACCAAGGCTATACATCAGTGGTCAAGCCCTATGAATCATTCTTGGGACCTTTACTGACACACTTAAACAAGTTTAAGTACATGAATCTGCAGTTTCAAAGCTTAGGGATCTAAGTGAACCAACGTGACAATTTAGGACCCACAGTGTGTTTTACTCATTTATTTATTCAGGCAAGCAATGACAAAGACATGATAAAAATAGAGGGTGGGCTCAAAGGACAAACTACATTGATACAAATATATTATTTTACTTTTATATAATCCAAATTTATATATGAATAGAAGAGAAACAAAGAAAAAAAAGAGAGAAATACAATGAAAAGTATCTCACTATTGTAAAGCGCATCACGAAAACATACAAATATGCTTCTAGTGAGTAGCGATATGTCATCTGTATCAAAATTAGTGATAAAATTTAAATTAGCAAAATAATATAAAATAGAGAAACTAGCATGAAGTCAAATCAGACTACTCAATCTTCTCTGATTACTAATGGAGACTGAAATGTTAGGCTGTCGAGCAGCGTATAGGTGTACCAGATCATAATCCATAATTTTTAGACAGGCTTCCAATCCTCATATAAAATCCTCAAAAATCCCACGAACTCAATTCTGATATGAATCAGCACAAATCTAGCCAAATTTCCTTTTTCTTCCTTTTTCCTTTTTTCTCTTCCTAATTTTCTTCTATTTTCCCTCCGTTCTATTCCCTTCCTCTCTTTTCTCGGTCCTTCCTCCTTTTCTTTTTCTTTCATCCCCTTCCTTTCTCTTCCCCTGCTTCTACTTCTCTCTATTCTCTTGCCGTCCTATGCACCTGATGTCGCCGCCTCAGGCGCGATGTCACGCCCCTGCCACGATGGAGAGGCGAGAACCCGCCCACCACCACCACCTCCTACTCTCTCTTCTCTCTCCCCTCTATTTCTCTTCCTTTCTCTCTTCTTCTATGCTTTGTTGTTTGTAAGATCGAGGAGACCAACTAGAGGGGCTGAATAGGCATTTTAAATTTCTCTTTGACTAAAACCGAGTTTATATTGCGAAAACGTAACTCAAATCGTTTTGCACAAATAATGCCTAAATCATATAGATTCACTTAAGTGCATTAATATCCCAAGTCTATGTCGAGGTTTGTAATCCTAGGGTGACAAGAACCAATTCATTTTTACGAATATAAATTGTAAATATGTAAGTTTGAGCTTAAGAAAGCAAACTACAATTGACATAGTCTCTTTTTACCTTGGTGCTTACAGACTTGACGGTCACTCCAAATCCAAGTTGATGTAAGCCCAACCGAATTGGATTGGCATCACGGATTAAACCAACACCTTAATTCCACTAATGGTAGTTCTTTCTCCCTCCAAGTAGATGAGTTCCAACATTCACAACATGCCAATCCTTCTCACAAGCTTATTTGAGAAGATCACTGGGCACGACCCCTTTAAGGCTGCTTAGGAGTCGGCAACCTTCAAAAGTAATAAGTCAATCTACTTGCTTGATTCTCACCACGTGCAATGAATGTACAAGCTTAATGTGGATACGAAATCCATCTCTAGATACAACACATGCAACTAGAGAGCTCTCTCGTTGTTCACAAGGTGGAAGAGCCTCACACTAGCTCAAGAAAATGAAATGGAACCAACAACCTCTTCTTCCAACCGACCAAGAGGGTATTTATAGCCTCTACTACAAAAACTAGCTGTTGGGGTGAAATTCCAGTAGTACCACCAACTCATGGCCGATAATATCGCTCCCTCTGTAACGACTAGAAAAGTAGTTGTTATACCTTCGATACTACCGTTGGGACTGGTCATACTGCCACATAGACCAATCATACCTCACGACAACAAACCAGAAAAGAAGTTCTCTGGAAAATACCTACCAGCAATGAATGCCCGGTAGTACCGCAAGGCCGATCATATTGTGCCGGTTTGACCGCTCGCCATGAGCCGGTCTGATCGCCAACTAATGGCTGGTCATATCACCGACACAGAGTTGGTCAAACCGTTGACACACACCGATCGACCGCCCACCATACCGCCACACACACAAGGTCATACCGTAGGCGGCCTCGATCGCTACATAGAGTCGTCGTATCGTTCAGGTTAGACCGCCCTCACGGGGTGTGGTCATATTATTTTTTAAAAGAGACAAGAGTGCATATACTTTAACAAATTTGCAAATTATAGTACCATGCATACAAGGATCAAACCATGATTCTTAGCAAGTTACAAAACACATTTGTATATTTTAGAATCATGACACAAGGTGTAGGTACATGGACTTGAACCGTTTGCAAACATAAGTTACATGCTACAATGATTGTACGTGAGTTTCGACTATTTGCACAAATATAAGCATCATGCCACAAAGAATATGGAACATGGATTTTAACTATTTGCAAAACAAATTTACAAATCTAAGTCACATATCACAAGGATTATACATGATCTACAACTATTTGCAAAACACATTCACAAATACTAACATCATGTCACAGAGAGTTAAAGAAAGTGAGATTGAGCTATCAACACATGATGAGTCTCAAGCTACTAGACATGACACCTCTTAATAGTACGATAACCTATAGTAACAATATGGTCTTCCAACCAAATAACAAGACCGATAAAAAGACTAGAAACATATCCTTAGCCTAGCTAGTTATACCTTTGCCCTGAGCATCCTCTTAAAGTTTGACGACGAACATCCTCACTTCAAGTCCGGTCCTTTTCTTGATATGCATCAATACATGATGCATCATTCACTTGCCTTCCATCAATACATGATGATCAACTCATGGTCATCTCCTCTTCGAGATCTTGATGTGCTTCAACACATCATGCATCCTCTCCTTGAAAGCCTTCAACTCATGAAGTCATTCATTACTTCGGGATTCCAACTTGATGACCAACAACACAAGATGTCATCCTTCATCCTTAATCCTTGACTTGATGACGATCAACTCATGATACCATCCAAGGTCTTCATTATCATGAGACATTGCCTATTCATCAAACTCATAGAAAATATTAGTCCTATAATATAATTATCATTAATTACCAAAATATATCATTAACTCATAATGGCAGGTCTAGATTCTTCAATATCGTCGTCGCCCATCTCTGTGCATGCCGCCACTGCCCCTTACCGGCATATTTTATAGCTTCAAAATGTAGTTTACTTTGTGTCTATTGTACCCTTGCTGGATATATGTTATTTGCATAGTGTGTGGGCCCATTATGTATTTAGGACACAAAAAACTATGTTTGGGAGTGATTGAAGGGCACCGTACTCCTTAGTTATTGTGTACAAATCTGAAACAACTTATATTTACGATAGGAGAAGTCTGTCAAAGTACAGGTAGTTCTCCATGTTCTTGTCAAGGCAGCATGTGTTCTTTGGGGATAGATTAGTGAAGTTTTGGCATATTTGGCCCCATGAGGCATCGAAATGCCAAATGTAGCCCCCGACGTCCATAATTCCGGATTTGGCCCCCTCTCTAAGCGCGAGAGCACGGGAGGCCGGCGCACGGTAGATCCTGCGCCTGGGGAGCGCGGCAATGCCAGCCACGCCTGGGGAGTGCATGAGGTGGCCGATGCACTATAGCAGCATTGTAGCAATTTTCCAGGGAAATCCATTTAAATATACTTTTTGTAGAAATTTTTATATATAGCAAATGAACTCAAAAGACAATAAATTTTTTGTGGAGCCTCCCGACACAGTATACTTGCTTGTGTAATTTTTCATAATTTTAACCGTTCTCAATTTTTCTCAAAAATTTATTAAATATACTATTTGTAGGAATTGTTTAATATAGAAAATGAGGTCCAAACATTATGGATTTTTTTGAAGGCTCCTTACACGGTGTACTTAATTGTGTATTGTTTTAGAATTTTATATGTTCTAAAACTGTCTCAAAAATTAAGGGTTTAGATCTCGAAAATTAGGATTTTAGGTTTCAGAAATTAGGGTTTCACGATTTCATGTGACTTGGAATGTGGGAAGTTTAATACCACATGACTACTCTAGGTAAGAGACACTCTTAAGAGACAACCATTAAGGATTTTTTTTGTTTTATGACGATCGAGGGAGAAATGTGGATGATTGGGTCGTGATCCAATGGATGAACAAAATCGAGTGAGATTAATTTTTTTTTCAAATAGCCAAGGAATAGATAGCCTCGAACTATTACTTTGTGTGTTACATGAATCTTTCAAGTTTTGTCAACCTTGCTAGTACTACGGTGCAGAGCGACAAAAGCACCTGGTTTGTCGGCTACACTTCCGGAGCGCCGTGCACCCTTTCTAGTTGAGCTCCTACTCAATTATGGTTGGCACAATGATGTTGTTGTACATCAAAGCCAACACCAAGGACAACCTCCACCCCTATCGCCTTCGACACCTCCCTCGACGCCTTCCTTCGCATGTCCGTCATACTCTCGGAGTCATCGTAGCTACGATCGCTCATCCTCCACGCGCCTTGGGCCAGCAGTATGTCAGCTGCGAGTAGTTCTCATCATTATTTCTTTGAGCACCCCTTTCAAACGTATCTCACATAACCATTTCTTCTTGCAGCACTTGTAAGCAGACAACAGTCTTCTACATCCATCGTCGTCACAGAGGAGGGTGTAGGACCGGATTTCCTCGCCCAGTCAACAGGGTGTGACTCCGGGTAGCGACCCTGACTTGCCCTACCATAAGGTGGCATGCTCGGCATGTTTGCACAGGGCGTTGAGTCGCACCTGCATGAGCGTGACCAATGGTTCGGTGAGATGTACCAGGGATACATTGTGCAGCATTGTGGCACTGACTTCCCTGAAGGATTATCATCAGTGTAACAACATACACCAATAAGCTATAACGTAAGGTGACACAATTTTATGTTGCAAGCTACGCTGAACTAACGCATCCTACCAATTTCGCAAGTCTGGAGAGAGAAATTTTGATAGCTAGGCGAGGGTTCGTCCTCTACTCATGGGACTGCGCAGGTATAAGCTTTCCAACATGAGTATGTGTTGCAAACATCAAAATCTCTACCCTAACCCAGCTGTACCCTCCCTACAGGATGTGGACCCCTCTTCGACCAACTGGGTGGAAGTTATGTTCGGCCCTTCGTCGCACACCTACACTGAGTTCCCCCACAGTCCCGCCTCCGACACAGCGTTCGTACTACGAGTTTCGAGACATACGCCACTCCCCTGACAAGCTCACCTTCCCTGAGGGTCAGCTACGCCATCGGAACAAGCGGCGAACGGATGTACCATGAGTTCACATATGTTGTCTTCGGTACCGTCGTGTTGTTACATGCACTCTTTTGTACGATGTATGTCTGTACAATGCATATCCATATCTTTACCGTAGTAGACAGTTACAAGTTGTTATTACCACTTCAACATCTTTGGATCGCAGGAACTTATACGGATATTGCAAAACAGCACTATGTCAAAAAGTAAATAAAATATGCAATGTCCGCGAAGTCGCATACCTCAGCATGACGTAATCCAACGAGGCAGCTTTGCGCAGTGACATGACCCAATGAGTCAGCTTTGCACAGTGACGTGACCCATGACAAAGCTTTCCGCAGCGATGTAACCCAACGATGTAGCTTTGCACAGTGGCATGACCCAATGAGTCAGCTTTCTGCGGTGATGTGGCCCAACGCTGTCACAAGATACCTCCTCGGGTCCGCTGCCTCATGGACGCGAAATACATCAACCAAATTGCACTTTAGCCATGCACGCCGCGCTGGCTTGCCGTATAAGTGATATATGTTCTGCCACGGGTTCTCCTACAATGAGAATACAACACTTCCTCGCTCAGTTGGAGAACCAATGGGATGAGATCCGCCAACTCGCAAGGGCTGCTGCAGCCCGCGACGAACAAGGGGGGCGTGCTAGGATGGCACCTCCCGACAACGACACACCCTAGCTCCAACCCTACCATGTCATTCCCACCAAGCATTCGCCGCAAGACCCGGTTGAGGGGGACACGTTGCCTCTCTGCTGGTGCGGGGACAAGTGCAAGTTCTTCAAGTTTCAGTAGCGACTGAGCCTGAGCATGCGTTGTTTGGGTTGCCCTAACTACGCCTAAGACTACCCCCATGGGCGTTGGGACACAGGGCAGTACTACCAACCAATAAGGACCGGTTATAGTATATTCCCTTTGTATTTCTCTTTGAAAGCGCACACTAACTACCTCTCTAATCTACCCGTAGTTTCCAGATCCTCTATGTGCATTCCCAACAGATTCACCCACAAGACTAGTGGCATCTTGCCTGCGAGGAGTGGGATGCTGAGATGGACTGCGAGAGGAGAGAGGAGCGGCGGCGCAACGAAGAGCATAGCGAGCGTATTCGGCAGGAGATGCAAGCTCATCTAGAGGCATGCAGGCGCAGAGAGTGCGAGGCTCACGACGAGGAGCACGAAAGGGCGGCCAATGCCAGGGCGACAGACGAGGACTACAACGCCAAACTCAAAAGGAAGGGCAAATGGCTCCGGTCCATGCAGTAGATCGGGCAATTCCGTAGTAGCCCCTATCCTACCTGCCATGTTTTTTTCTCTCCTAAAGGCATGTGTTTGTACATGGTCCGGATACTTCTGTCGCTCTGTACCATAGTACTAGCGAGGTTGACAAAACTTGAAAGATTCATGCCCGAAAGATTCATGTAATACACAAAGTAATAGTTTTTAGGCTGTCTATTCCTTGAGTAACTGAAAAAATAAACCTTACTCGATGTTTTCATACATTGGATCATGACCCAATCATCCACATTTCTCCCTCGATTGTCATGAAATATAAAAAAATCCTTAATGGTGTCTCTAGTAGTCATATGATAGTAAACTTCCCATATTCCAAGTCACAAGAAATCAAGAAGCCTTAATTTTGGAGACATAAACCCTTAATTTTTTTAGATAATTTCAAAACATATAAAATTATAAAAAAAATTACACAATCAAGTACACTATGTAAGGAGCCTTCAAAAATATTTCATAATATTTGGACCTCATTTTCTATATTAAAAAACTCCTACAAATAGTATACTTAAATAAATTTCCGAGAAAAATTCAAAACAATTAAAATTATAGAAAAAAATTACACAAGCAAGTACATTCTGTCGGGAGGCTTCACAAAAAAAATATTATTATTAGAGCTCATTTGATGTATTTAAAAGTTCCTACAAAAAATATCTTTAAATGGATTTTTATGAAAAATTACTACATTGTTGCTATAGTGCTCCGACCACCTCATGCGCTCCCCAGGCGCAGCAGGAGCTTACTGCAGGGCCTTGAATGTAGCATGCGCATGCTACGGCCCCAGGCGTGGCTGGCACTACTGCACTCCTAGGCGCGGAATCTGCTACACGTCGACCTCCCATGCTCCCGCAATCGAAGAGGGGGTCAAATCTAGAATTGCAGATTTTGGGGGCATTTGGTATTCTGACACCATATAGGGAAGAATATGTCAAAACTTCCAGATTAGGAAGAATCTAGGGCAACCGAAAGTACTAGCTAGCCTACCCTCAAAATATGGGTTTACTATTGTAGAGAAGAAATTAACTAAACTAAGGTGCCGCTCGGTTGGGCTGAAATAAACTGGTTTATGGCTGAAATTGCACTGTAGCTAGCTGAAATTTTACTGTAGCTGATGGTGGCTTATTTGACGTAAATAAATTTAAAAAATTTTAAAATAGAAAAAAATAAGTTAGCCTATCACAGACAATACAAACGAATACAGGAAAAAAAGAATCGGCAAAAAGCAGAAAAAGACAAAATTTAGAAATAATAAAAAGAGGCCTAAGGGGCATGTGATTAGAAGGCAGCTTGAGTTGCAAACGTGGAGGTATTTACTCAAGATTGTGTAGGATATATTATAAGGAAAAAGTCAATTTGCCCCTCTCCTCTTCCAAACTTTTGAGGTACATCTACTCTACCTCTGAACTACAAAATTATCTTAATAATTTTCTAAACTATATAAATCCGTCCAAATAACTATTTAAAATAGTTCTAGAGGTAGTTTTGCCAACATTACGGATGATGTGGACGAATATGGCAGTGAGTCAGCAAACTAAATGTATAAAACAAATTTAGACAATAGGCTCGCATGTGAGGTATAAAAATCTTTTCTATTTCTCCTCTCACCTCGTTCTCCCTCTCTCTCGTTCTCTCTCTCACCGTCTTGATCCGGTGGTGTCGGCGGTGGTACGGCGGCCGTCGACGAGGCAGAAGACGGCGAGACGCGGCGTCGCGGCAACGGATTAGGTACGGTGCAGGCCGTCGCCGTCGTGCGCCTTCTTCCTCAACTCCGGGCAGGGTAGGCGCTAGATGCGGGCCGTCGTGCTTTGCGGCGGTGCGGACCGGATCTGAGCCCAACGGTCGACCTCCGTTTCGGCGTGCACCGCGCCGACCAGGCCGTCGTCACCCTCCGTCAGTTCTCACCACCATTGTTCCTCCTCCGTCCCCGGGAGCTTATCGCCATCCTCGCCTAGGCGCGCATACGCGGCGCCAGATCTCGCCGTCCTCGCACACCGCTGGATCTGCCTTCCCCCGCCGGCGCCGGATCCACTGGGATGGGCCATAGGCGCTCGAGCGGCAGGAGCTGCGGCTGTGGCTTCGCACGCCCTCGGCTATGGCGTCCAAGAACGCCGCACCCGGCCTGCCCCCTTCGCGTCGCTCCGGCGCCCCAAGCAGGAGGGTGAGGATGGAGGCGATTGGTCAACGGCTGTGGCTCGCGGCGACCGACTGCAATTGCCATGGCCGGCAACCTCAGGTGAAGGAGGATTCCAACAAAGAGAGAACGGAAAAAATAGAGGTTGGAGAGAGAGGTGGAAGAAACGTAGATGAATGCGCTGTTTCTCTGACATATGGACCCTATCTTATTTGCCGAGTCATCTACATGTGTTCGGGCGTGTCATTCGCCACAGTAGCAAAACCGACTTTAAAACTATATCAGAAGCTATTTAGACGGTTTGGAATAGTTAAGAGGACTTTCAAATAGTTTTATAGTTAATAGTAGAATGGTCGCACTAGGTCAAATAAATTTTCTATATTATAATGAGCGGTACTGCTTTCAATCAGACGTGCGATACAAGTCAATAGAATCGAACGTCCACCTTTTTCACAACTCCCTCAGCTGATCAATAGCTCCTCCTAACCCCACACACGCATACACCCATCCATCCCAGCAACACACCTCTTGCTATCCTCAGTTCCTCACACCCCCGTGTGACCAATCTGTACTGCTACACTACCCAATGGTACCGGATAGCTCCACCGCCTCCGCCCATACCTCTCTCTCTCTCTCTCTCTCTCTGATCTTTGCCGCTAGAACTTGTCTCCCCTTGCAACGGCAAGGCTGTATAGTAGAAACAACGGAATATGAAGTGGCGTGCCTAGCAACAAGGCACCTGGCCGGCCTTTGGCCCTGTCGAATCTGGGCTGGCCGCCACCACCTTGAGCTCGATGTCGTAAGCTCCGCCATGGGGTGAACGCTGTAAGTTGCCAGCATCGTCCTCATCTGCGCTCATCAGCCACATCGTCGGTATGGCTGGAGCTCGCCAGATCTATCGCCACAACATGTAAAGTGGTGGGATTTGATCATTTTGTTGCATGATCTGTTCTCACTGTTGTACTTTTTTACAATATTTTGATTTATATGTACAACAATCAGCAACAACTAATGCAACATCGAGAATTTTTTGTCAACCATATTGTAGTAGCATTCTTTCGTCTGTTGTAGGATATGTTCCAATTTGTTGTGGATTTATTTTTTAGTTGTTGTATTTTTTGTTGCAATATTTTGATTTTATGTATGCAACAATCAGCATAACAATTGCAACATCGAGATTTTTAACCTATAAATCTATGGTTTTTTTGTTGCATTTGTTAGATGCAATGTGTGCTCTCTGAGTTACTTTTGTTGCAAGTGTCCTTCCAAATTATTACATATGTGTTTTCAAAATGTTGTGAAGGTTATAGCATCATTGATTAATGTTGTGTTTTCAAAATGTTGTAAAGGTTATAACATCATTGATTAATATTTTTTCAAACTTCCGTGCTAATTTTTAAGTATATCTATATATACAAACGAGATTTATAATTTTGAAATGAATTTTGACAACAAACTGGATTACCTTTCCCTATTTTTCAAGATCAAAATACTTATGCTATATATGTTGAATTGTTTTGTTATATGTGTTATCAAGACATGTTGCGCTGACCTGTAAGACGTCGGGCGCTAGTAGCGCCTGTAATGAATTAAGTGGTCCTCCGCTCTTTTTCCATATTATAATGAATTAAGTGGTGCCCCACTAGCTAATGGTGCATGTGCCATATTTACTGGATCTTGGATACAAGTACACTAGCATGGCGATTTACTGCAAATTTAATTAGCGAGTGAGTTAAACTAGGGTCAACTTCCATTTTGTCGGTTAACCCATGCTAGCTCCATCCATCCCTTCAGTGCACGAATTATCATTTCTACTCCAATTATTTTTGGGGAGTTCCTGGGTTCGATGGCATGCAAGATGTGCTGATCATCCTTAGTTTTCCAGTTAGTACTAACTAAATTGTCTTTGTTCTTGATTTTTTTTATGACTAATTAAGCATCCATACCTCTCCAGGCAACATATATTTCGTCATTGTTGCTTCCCGAGTGGATAACTGAAGTGGCATCTGCTTATTTCATCCTGAATGATTGCATCACGAGTTTCTTTCACTGATGATTCCACTGGAATTCAGAAGTCATCACTGATGTGCAAGGCAACCAACTCCTTGATTGCACATAATTATATTCCACACCTCACAAAATTCACAACAGCACCATTCATTCAACTGCCATATATGATCAGAAGGCAAAAGGGAATGGAGAACACTGCTTGGGAGTTGAGGAGTTGTTTAGTACAAGTTTGTCTTATCTTTAGTTATAGCACAATTTAATTCAAGGTGTATGCAAATTATTGTGCAATTACTAAAGATGTTCTGTTTCTCATTCAGTCTAGTTTTCAGAGTTCTGCACTAGTGGAGGAACCTCAGCCTGTTGCTGCAAGATAATTCAGGCTGAAGATTGCTTTCTTTATTCATGAGAGTTAGGTCTACTATTTTTCTGCTTTGTGTATTTGTCATGTTTAATGCAGACCTAAATTTTAGAAATGGAATTGCGACTACTGAACTAGAATGGAATTAATCATGCAGCGTTAGCATCAATCATACTCTACTATGCCATAGCTGAACTCTAAAAAAAGCATGAGATGTGTCCCTAGCACACAATTGTTGGCCGGTGATGGTGCAGCAATTGCTTGAGACATCATAATCAGAGTGAGCACTGAACAAAATGGAAAGTGCTGGTGCCTGCTTGTAAGGCACCAAAGGGACCTCTTGCTTCCTACCTGCCATCTCTTCCCTTGGTTGAAAGGCTAAGGCCATATTTTTTTTAGACTGTGGCTGATGGTTTTTGGCTAAAGATTATTGGTTTTTGTCTGCGTTTTTTTAGACTGCAGCGGATGACAGAGACGCCGACGCGGATGGCACAAAGGTTTTGGGCTCAGGAAGGCGTTTGAAGAATACGCTCCAAGAAACCACTCCGTTTATTTTGACTTTCGGAGAAACCAAAAGTTAAAAGCCCCAAAGAAGGAAGCCTAATTTTGGTTATGAAACACCAACCTAACTCCTTGTCTGAACAACTTCATCTGCTTTGCTACGACCATTGTTACTTCACATCTGTCTCTAGAAAGGTAAACATGTCATGTTTTTGGTCATAAGTTTGCTGTTTCTTAAAGCAAGGGGTAGGCTACCCATCCTAGGAAATGAGCTGAACCCTTTCAGATTACTGTCCAAAACAAATTAAAGTTCATGGACCCAGAATTGGCCGATCTACACGGGACTTAATAATGCACTGCAGAATTGTTTCACGTGGGCGCCCTCTCTATTTTATGCATACGAAGAACTGTTGCAGAGACTTGCCGCAATTACTACACGCAGGAAGCAACAAAGAAGATATCCTATTTTCTACTGTACCACATGCCTCTCCAGGGGACCAGAATTAAAGCACATGACAAGGTCCATATCCCGTCTCGTTTATGTATATCACATCTTTCATCTTTGAGCTTGAGACCTCCTAGTCCTAAAACCAGCGATAGCTACAACTTATTAGTCTAATTAATAGTGATTGACGAGAGAAACTAGAAACCGTTTTAAAAAAAACAGGGCTTCAAAGGGCGTCCTACAATTTATGAACTGAATGCATGGCCAGCCACACAAGAACTGAACAAAGATTAGCTGCACTTATGTTGTTGTGTGTACAGAGCTGCTGATCTCTTGATGTGCTGTCTGCATTGCAGCATATCATGTTGCATTGTAGATGATGCATGGGCTTATCAGTTTGATGGTCATGGTGAACTTTGATGGGGAAGCCAATGCAGTGGCCACTGGGTGATCCAAGTTGCAATAATGCTAACTGATCTTGGGGCAGCACTGTAGTACACTTCTATGGATTAGACAGTGTACTGCTGAGCTCTGTTCTGCCCATCAATCATTGATGCATTGATGACCAGTGATTTGGAAATTTTGGGACCGTGAGTCTTTTTGCAACATAATCTATGAAAAATCTGTGCATTCCAGACTATCCTATGTGGTAGTGTCCTGTCGCTGATGCAGAGATGGAACTAGCTAGTGTAGGTCTCGTACTGCACATAAGCTGTGAATATTTATTTATTTATGAACAGTGTTTCTATGATCTTCATTTATTTATGTTACATTTGTACACGACTATACGGTATTTAGATTGGAGTTATTGTGTAGGTGTAGTGCTGAAGCAAAGCCCATGAATAGACCATATATGTATGTATTTAGCTATAACACTGGTCCATCAGTCAATCACAGAATGTCATGGTAGCTTGGTCGAAATGTTGTTTTTTGGTGTAGACGTACGTCATGTTCGCGTTTCCACATTGACTTGCGCGATTGAATATTCGATGGCACTCAGCATCAAGGTTTCTTTCGAAGGAGCATTATCAAATCTTCGTCGACTTGTCCATGGAACTACCTCCCTCTTCTCTCTTATCAGAGTGAAGCTTACAAAGATTGGTGTTTAAACATCAACGGTTGTCACACCGAACACAGACTAACGCACTACTACGAAATTTACCTGAATCTACGCACCATTTCGTATAGTCGGCTGCACACAAAAGTCAAAACTGAATGTGGCCTCAAAAAGGAAAAAAAAAGAAGAGTCAAAACTGAATTTCCTTTGCTTTCCTTTGCTTTTCGTTTTCTTTCTGAACGTCGGTGTATGTAGCACGTCGACGGTCGACTCCAACCGCGACGACGGCGCACATACGCAGCTGGTCTCGTCGACACACTTCCGAATTACGATAAAAAAAGTAATCTGTCGCGATGACGACACTGGTAGTGACCAGTGAGTACGAGACGATGCATCGTACTTTGACGGCAGGGCAGTCCAATGCGCAGGTTTTGACACCAGGGCCGTTCATATAGGTTTTTATCTTATATTTTAGCTTTAGTTTATAAATAATAATGATTTGTAGAAAAGTTTATAGAGATATTTATATGTGATTTTAATCGATATAAATAAAGTTACACGCATATACAACAGATTGTTTGCGATAATCACTAAGATGCCAGTACGTATACATACAAAAGGAAGAGAAGTCTGATTTCTTAAAATGAAAAAAAAACCTATAAAGAAAAAGAAGAGCGAGAGGCATCACGACAGCGTGACATACTGGCTGTACAGTAGACTTCGGTTAGAATCTAACGCATCTGTACAAAACATCAACCGAGATCGTACAAAGGTATTCCTGTACTAGAGATTCTACGACAACGAACTGTCGACACACAACCAGACACGCACCGAGACACCAACCGACCACACACGCAAAAAAGGAGAGGAGCACAAGGCTGGAATGGAATACCGTGTACAAGCAAGGTGAACACAAATATCCCATCCCCATCTCTTCTCCTCCCCTTGTTCTGGGTTCTCGGGCTTGTTATTTTCGGCTTTTCAAATCGGTTTTTTAGTTTTTGCTATAGTATATAACTTTTAAACGGAGTATTTTTTAAAGATGGAGTCTATAAGTTAATTGTAGTACACGTTAAAAACCTAACATATGTATTATCTAAAATCGCAAGCGAGTATCTCCCTCTCCGTAATCTTTATCACAAATAGTTAGAATTCAAAAATTTCAGCCAAAACATTTCAGCTACAAAGAACAGGCGCCTCGTTTCCTGTAAAGAATATAACCGGAATAAATTGAACTGTACACAGATGCATACACACAGAATCCATGGAAGCAGCCCAACAGGGGAGGTGGGGCCGGTGTTCTTCTGCTCTGCTGCCATGGAAATCCTAAAAGCAATGCTCTGATCTAGTCTGTTAGGGAGGACATTTTCGGCAACCGGCCGGCCCAAAAAGCAGAGGCCAGGACAAGCATCTGTTGTTAGTGGTTTCTTGGCTTTTCTGTGTCACTAGGCATATGCACAGCAAGGCAGGGTCATTTCTGCCAATTCCCAGTTACTACCAGGTTAGCTAGCCTGAATCGGACGGCTGAGACGAGAGCGGCCGAAAGATCACGGGCGCGCCGTACTGCGGGTAGAGCAGCATCAGGACCGTGGGTGCGTGCACGTAGTTGGGGGAGAGCTTGAGCTCGAAGCGTTGGAGCAGGATCGCCACGGTGAGCTTGGCCTCGAGGAGGGCAAGGTTCTGGCCGATGCACATCCGGGGCCCTAGCCCGAACGGTATGAAGGCCTGGGGGTGCTTCGTCGCCCGGGCCGCGCCGCCGACGAACCGTATGGGGTTGAACTGCATGGCGTCGGGTCCCCAGAACCTGGTGTCGTGGTGGATTGCCATGATTGGGATGAGCAGCTCTGTGTCCTGTGGGATCGTCAGGTCGCCGAGGTTGACGTCGACCTTTGCCCGGCGGATGGTGGCCACCGCCGGCGGGTACAGCCTCAGTGTCTCGTTTAGGATCATCCCCAGCTGGAAGAGGACAGGGAGAACAGACAACGTGAGACTTTTTATCATACAAAGTTACCGAAATGCCCCTAGGAAAAGAATTGATGAAATGTTTGAGAGATCAATTTGGTACTTTCGAAACAGTGGTTGTGGTGGTGAGGTGGCGTACCGTTTTCAGCTTGGGGAGGTGCTCCTTGGAGGGGAGCTCGTCGGCGGCGCCGCAGACCGCGAGGACCTCCCGGCGGGCGAGGTCCTGCCAGTCCGGGTGCATGGCGAGCAGCACGGTGGCCCAGGTGAGCAGGTTGGTAGTCGTCTGCTTGCCCGCGAAGAAGAACGTCTTGCACTCCTCCACCATGTCCTCCACCGGCATCGCCGGCGTCTTCTTGCCGCCGGCATTGATCATGAGCCCCAGCAGGTCCTGGAAGCCGTTGCCCTTATCGTTGAGCTCGGTTTCGTCTTCCTCGGTGGCGTCGATGCTGCGCCGGCCGATGAGCCGGATCAGGCCCCGCCTGATTTCCCTGTCCAGACTCCACGAGAGCCGGTTCTTCTTGGTCGGCAAGAACCTGCGAATCGAATTCGGGCACAAACTTGAGGCAAATTGTCCGAAAAGGCGAAGCTTTGAGCACTGGTTTCCATTGTTTTTGACGTACCGGTATCCGGGGACGAGGACCTTGCGGAAGGCCTCGGAGGCGAAGGCCATGAGGCGGGCCTGCATGCGGAACATGTCGCGGCCGGAATCGTAGCTTCGGCCGAACGTGGCGCGCGTGATGGCCTCCTCGGCCACAGCCTGGAACCACTCCGCCACGTCCACCTCCACCTCGCCGCCGCCGACAATCGCCATCGCCCGCCACCTCTCTGCCAGCGCCGCCACCGACCTGCCGACGTGCGGCACCAGCCGCTGCAAGACACATCGCCGCGCCGTGTCAATCATTGCACACTGATCAAACGGCCAAAGAAACATGAGAGAACGGGCAGTGGCAACGTACGTTGAGGTTGTCGGGGTAGAACGCGGGGGTGAGGACGCGGCGGTGGAGGGCCCACTTGTCGCCATGGAGGCTGACGAGGCCGTCGCCCTCGAGCTGCCGGACGACGGGGTGCGCCTCGTAGCGGTCGAAAGCCTCCGCGCGCGTCAGGAAGATCTCGCGGACGAGCTCCGGCTCCGCGACCGTCAGCCGCGGCGTCGGCCCGAACCATATCAAGAACGTCGGCCCTGCTTGACCACGACCACCATTAACATCCATCCATTGATCGATCGATCGCGAAAACGTCAGAGCTGCACAAGCAAACGACGAGAAAAGCCGGCAAACGCGCGCACATCACATGCATACCGTAGATCTTCCTCCAGTAGTGGTAGAAGGCGAGCACCCTGGGGAGCGCGTTGTGGGAGGTGGCCGGCGACATGGGCTTGGCGGTGGCCTCTTCCATGAGCGCCACCATCTCCCGGACGCAGCCGACGAGGAACCGGTACGGCGGGCCGCGCACCCCTGCCGCGCGAAGTGCGCCTCCAGCCGACGCGGCCGCCACCACAGCGCGTCCGCCACCCGCGCCGCCACGTGCAGGAGCAGCCACGCCCCCGTCACGGCGACGGTCAGCGCCCTCCACGTCCACCACCACCCCGACACCCCGATCCCCTCCTCCCGAGCTCCCATTTGGCTTCCCTGTTTCTTGAAACAGAGGAGAGAAAAACAGGGGTCTGCTGCTTGCTGCGCGTTTCGGTTAGCGCGGTGGTTTGTGTTGGGCGTGGGGTTGGTTTGGAGATGAGAGGAGACGACCGTTATATAGGAGAGTGGCCGGCCGCGTTGGGCCCAGGAGAGAGATCGCGCGCGCTCTGTTCTTTGCTTTTTCAATACCGTCACTTTATAATATTATTTTAAATATATAAAAGTACTATCAAATATAACATATAGTTCAATAGACGGTATTACTAATTTCACTGATATAGCTGTTATTGACCAGTATCAAAGTCGGTATGGCAAGTATTGATTGGTATTAAGGTCAATATAGTACGTAGAAGTACTTTGTACCGGTTTAGATGCTAGTACAGTACATACCGATCGGTATAGTCGGTACCAAAACGGTATTTACATCTTTGCTCTGTTCTGCTCTGTTTCCTGTTTGAGTTTGTAGGAGTCAACCAGGTAGGTTTGGGCTGCTCACGTGGCATTTCGTGTTTGCTGTTGGAAAGAGACGGATTTTTTTGGGTACATCCAGATTCATGTCCATTTTGCATGATTCAAGAGTTGATATTCCTTTTACGATCATCTATTACCATTGGAAGGCCAATACGGCCAGTACATTGTAAATACGGAAAGACATAATATTTCGGCACCTCTCATTAAAAGCATGGTTGTTGATAAGGAAAATATTTAGTGCTATCTTGCAAATTTCTAAATCATACTTACATACTCTACATCCTTCACTAAGCATTTTAAATCCAAAATATAATGAAGTGTCAAATCCTACCGTAAAATTTCAAATTTGACATGAAAGTAAAAATATCTAAACGATGAAGCAATTATGTTTGACTTTTTTTACTTTAAATTCGTAATGGAGTTTTACATGTGAAATTTAAATGCCATGTCAAAATCAATTATCTTACTCCATGAGGGTGTTTAGTTAATTCATGTTTGAGAAAACACCACACACCAGATATTAGAATGTATATAGGTGTTTTTATTGCATGGAAATCAAGAGAAACACGTGTTCTGTTAGTGCTTGATCCGACACTGACACTACTTATAAGAAACAGCTTAGGCAAATTAATATGGTAGGGTAGCTCAGAGCAGACCAGAAAACTTTAGTATGACCTAACTTGTCTATGTTTGTGTACGCAGGTCATAACATGCTATGAACAAGTTGCTTTATTATTATTACTACTACTAATATATTTTTATTATTAGGACTCAAGTTTCATAATTAGGGACGTCTTCCTCCTACTATATATCTTGATGTGATTTCTCAAGATGCCTTAAGGCTTGTCTTTACCTGTTAATGATAAATAACTAGTTGAAATGATATGCTGACCCTATTCTTTTTTGTTGCAGCTGATGAATAGTAACAGTCTGTAAAGAAGTCGTATGGAGAAAGAGACACTTACGTGCGATTTTGACCGATATAGATAAAGTTGTTATAGTATTTACTAATCGACTAGGAGACCCGGCTTTAAAAGCTTGAAAAAGATATTTCGTTTGAAAGTTAGGTACTATAAAAAAATTATTTACTGTAGAAAAGTCAGAATCTAACGCCGAAAAGAAGAGGCCGTTTGTTTCTTTAAATTAAGAGGACGGTTGCCCTAGAGCACTCATATGTAACTAACTAAGCATCTCAAAGCTTTTAACATCTGAACCATGTCCCCAATTTGGTGGACATCTAACGTATAAAATCGATCTCGTGTGGTAGTCTAAACCTATGAGTTATCACCTAGTTTTCACGCGAAATATGCAGGAAATAAACATGGAAATAAGAATTGTTTGATATTATCATACCTAGAACTTTCATGTGGCAAGTAGAGATTTGCAGGCAACTGAGGTCCTATTCTTGAGATACTTGTGCAGCTTTAATTTCGAGCCTCTTTTCTTTTCCTTCTCTTTTGGCTTGTGCTGCTTGAAGAATTCTAGATTTCTGCAAGCGGACAGTGTGGAGATCTTCAAAGGCAAGAAGCTGAACAAAGAACCCGGCTTTTTTTTTTATTTTTTGGGGAAAGAAAGAACTCGTCTGTTCTTGTAAAAGACAAACAGATCGATTTTATCAAAAGATCAGAAATATCGAGAGCCCACATTTTCCACTTCACGATATCGTCCGGGGCACGTTATGATCGAAGATTGGCGACTTTGGTTTCTTACGCTCGAAAACCGAAAGAGACGTAATCATAAACAAAACTGCTGACCGAATCGTGCGAATTTCGCAAGTGTCTTATATGGATTGTGAGATGAACCATTTTCTATAAAATCTTTACTATTATAAAAGAACGAGTTGATGGTTGTACGTCCATTCTCCTTCAACCACTCTATTCTCTTAACTTCTCATCATTCTCCACTTTCCAACCGATCAAAGCAACTCTCTTAATTCTCTATACATTCAATGAGTTCCGTTGTAACGCACAAATACATAACTAGTTTTCGTGAAATTCATGTGTTAGGTAAGACCATAGGAGTTACAATTTGTCACGAACATAAGTGATAAACGTTAACTGCATCTCTTAAGTCTTGTCCGAAGTTTTTCTGAAAACCCAAGGAACTAAGGCCCATCTAAAATGTAGGATTTCCAGGGGAATTCTGGAGTATCGGAATCATTTCACCAGCAATAAATTTCTTGTGTTCCAAGCATGCACCTATAGTTAGAATTAGGTGGTGATCGGTTCGGCTGAAAGCTGAAAGCTTATGACTGAAAACACTGTAGCTGGCTGAAAAAACACTGTAGCTGATTGAAAAAACACTGTAGCTGATATAGGCTTATTTAACATAATTAAATTTAAAAAAATGAAAAATATAAAAAATATGTTAGCCCATCACAGACTTTGGAAGTACTTCTTATTACGTAAGATTAAGATTGAGAGAGTACCACAGACTCTGAAAAGAACAAAAAGAAAAGTGCCGTACAAAGAACGATTGGTTTTTCGGTTTGGACAGGTAATGGTGGTTGCAGAAGGTGGTGATGATCGAGGCCGCGCCACATGGAGCTCGAGTTGGCGAAGCAACCGTTGGAGGGCACGGCATGCATGTTCTATGTGCGCATCTTCCAGCGACCAAATGCAGTGTGCTAGCCAGCTATCGTAGCAGCTACCAGCATACAAGCCCGAACAGCCTCAACTGATCAAGTACACTAAATGATAACCAGCCGCAGACTCAGAATTTGGTTACGTTTCGGATTCAAGTTGGATCATAAAAATATTATGTAGATTGAACTGGATTTAACTGAGCTATACATTAATATTTTTTTACACCCCAAATTAAAACATACTCTGTTCACGATGTGGCTCCGCCCTGATGATAACTATCTTGAATTTGAAAGCACAAAAGATTATGACTGATCGATGCGTCGTTTCGTTCGGCTTCTGGCCTGCTTAGATAGCTTCCGGTTGCAAAAGAGTCAACGAGCTTGGTGGCATTGATTCTTGCCATGTTGGGTTGCTGACGTGGCAACTTCGTTGTCATGCATGCACGAAAGCTATACACTGCTGCCACACGTTGTTTCAGGATATGTATAGCTGAAATCTTAAAACTTAGCTATAAATATCTTTTTAAATATTAGTTTTAGATACGTGAAAATTATATATATAGATTTGTTTCAAAATATACTTTTTAATAATATTATAATTTTATTGAGTTTTCTTATTATAATAAAAATTAGTGATTAAAGTAGTGTTATAGGAACTATGTCAGTATTTAAAATTATATGTATTTGTGATGAGAAGGAGAGAGAGTACATGCTGGAAGGAAGTTGACCCGAACGCGGCGCACAAGAAGACAAACCCGCGGGCATTGTCGTACTAGTTTTAGGATAGGACGAAAGGAAATGGGCCCAAGTGAATACGTATCCAATTACTTGTTGAGGTCTCACACTGCTTACATCGTGATGCACGTTTGCCTCTGGTAAGCTACCGCTAATTGGCGGACGTCCACGGGAGAAAAAAAAAACAAATGGTTGACGGTGTAATCAGACGGCGGTGGTAGCCCTCCAGTGTACCAGCAGGGGAGAGATAGCAACACCAGGTGCTGAAGCACATACGGCAAAACACAGAGAAATGGACTTATCTAATTAGATCAGATCAATGATCATGTACCACAACAAATATCAAGGAAACATTGAGAGAGAGTATGTGCTGCTGATTATCGGAATCTAACATGCATCGACGACAGAAATAATATGCCTATTTTTGGTAGATCGTATATGCTTACGATCGAGTTCAGATATCTATGGTCAGTTCAGATGTTCCAAAAAGCATATATGGATAATTTTTTTAAAATAATTTATTGACTTATCAATATTCAGTTTGTTCGCACATATGCTTATACTAAGACTACACGCCGAATAGTCGAAACTTTCATCGAGCATTGAGTGGTTCTAAAAAGCTGAGACAATTATTCACCTTCTCTGATTACGTTATTGGATCCTATAATCTGTACTTTTCGAAACGATAGCAGACGATAGAGACGTTGATATAAATAACACATACGATTTAGATTTCGTAATCTACTTAAAGAATTTATTTTAAGAAGTCGTCCTGTGTATTTCGACTCTCCGAGAAGCCAAAAACAAAATAAAACGGGCCCCGTTGACGTGCTAATTTTGCTGGCTTCTGATATCATTCGGCTTGCTGCCAGGTCCCGCAGTGCGTTTTTGACGCGATTTCGCGCTCGCTTTCTGCCTTGCTGGCCGGCCGGCAGATACGCGTAAAAGCAGATGGAAGACTCGTTTGATTGCTTGGTCATTTCCTCCCATGGTGCAAGCTTAACGGACTACTCGGTCAAAATGCGACGTCTTTACACTCTACGACGTACAGTTCTAACAACTGTTCACACCGGCGGCCAAAAGAAACCAGAAGGCGACACGCTGAAGAAACCAACGTGCAGACGTATGATACAGCTCGGTAGCTGGACAGGTAGACATCACTACTACAAAAAGCCTAATACTAGACGGCCAATCACAGACGGTTTGACAAAACCGTCTGTGACCGACACTAACACAGACGATTTTAATTTGGACACCGTCTGTGTAGGCGGCGTCGGAGAAGACGAGTATCACAGACGGTTGTTACTGATGAACCGTCTGTGTGTATTAAAAATCGTCTGTGATAATCTGGAATTATCACAGACGGTTTGTAATAAAAAATCGTCTGTCATAGTAACAATCAGACAAATACGTACAGACACAGGGGATCACAAATAAAAGGCAAATTTATTAATTTCAATTCGAGGCAAATTTATTACAAAAGTCGCAGAGATAAAGAGATTGCCAGATTCTAATCTTCTGGGCTTCGTACGATTCTTCTTCGACTTTGGGACTTGGAGGAGCGCCCGCTGAGTTCTCGAACGCCGTTAAGATTGTCCTTGTCCTCAACATTTCCTCCTCCAGCATTGGCAAATGATCAGTAGCGTACGTCATAAGCTCGTAGAGGATAGCATTATAAGATTCCTCAGAATCTGCCGTTTCTGTTTGAGCGGCAATGCTATGCATCAATCTCTCCATTGCCACAATTGCTTCCTCCGCTTTGTGCACATTGTAGAGAAGAACGAGGTTAAGGGCGGTTTCCCTTTCCTGAGCGGCAAGAAAACACCTCCGTCGACGGCGGATGATGAGGTCCAGCTGACGGATGGAAGCGAGTCGAGGGAGGAGAGCAGGGCGTGAGCGGAGGAGCTGCTCTAGACGTGGATTATTGGCCGCCTGTGTAAGATTACGGCCGAACAACTCATGATGGATAGATGAGAGGAAGGACATGAGCAGAAGAACAGTACTAGAATCCATATTAATTGGTAGCTAGTAAGAACAGTACGTAGGAGATGTGATCACAAGAACAGCACAGATGAGAGTGTACGTATGTAGAAGACCCTGGCGCGCATATTTAACCTTCAGCACAGACGGTTCGTATACCAAACATTAATGAAATAGACGCTTCGTATAACGAAGGAGATACGTTACACGAAACACAAGAGATACGTTCTGACTTTTCATTATCACAGCTGGTTATCGCAGACGGTTTTGAATAAACAACCGTCTGTGTTGGCGGCGTCGCAGACGGTTTTGAATAAACAACCGTCTGTGAAAAGCTGGTTATCACAGACGGTTGTTTATTAAAAACCGTCTGCGATAACCAGCTTTTCACAGACGGGTTTTAATATAAAACCGTCTGTGAATTATCATAGACGGTTTGTAATAAAAACCCGTCTGTGATAATGCCACAAAGCATTTAATGCGCTGCTTAGGCCGCATCGTCTTCATTTCGATCCAAATATATAGCCACTGCTGCGCACTCTTTCGCTCACGCGAGCCTAGTCGATTTCAGGCCAGTTAATTTGGTGGGAAGAGACAGAGATTGAGCTTTGAAGATTCATTCATACTTTTCCTGGTAGCTCTAGATATGGTTAGTAAGGAAATTTGTTTTTTCTTTAATTGCATTACAATTTAGATCTAAGTAATTGGTGAGTGTTATTGAAGATGGTTAATTTGCAAAATTATTGGTTATATAAGAGCTGTTGTGTTTATAATATGAATTGAGCTAGCAAATTAAGCCTAAATATAATACATGTAGCCGGTATATATATTTAGTAATAATTAGTTAATCTAATTTTTAATACTGATCAGTTGTTATATATGTACGTAACGTAGGACCGAAGTCGGATGTATGCATGAGCCGTGTGAGTGAAGAGTATATTAATGGCGTGTCTCGCTTTACAAGAACCGCCGAGGAGGATATGTTGAATAAGGGTGGAATATATGTATCGTCCATGCTGACCGATCGCGGAATTTAAAGATGTTTAAGAACCGAGGGCAAATTGAAGCACACTTGATTCGGAGGGGTTTCAAAAAGGGTTATACGTGTTGGACCAGTCATGGCGAAGTGAATGATCATATGCCGCCGGATGACATCGCCAGTGAAGTGAATGATATGCCGCCGGATGATGATACTGATAGGTTGCACGATGATAATCTGGATCAGATGCTTCGCGATGTAGAAGAGAACTATGATCAGAGAGAGTATGTTAAATTCCGGGGCTTGATGGAGGACTCGAAGAAACCTTTGTTCACGTGCTGCAAGTACACGAGGTTGTCGGCCGTGCTTGAACTGTTGAAATTGAAGGCAGTCAACGGTTGGTCCGACAAGAGTTTCACATGCGCTAGGTCTTTTAGCGGACATGCTTCCAGAGGGAAATGAGCTGCCTAAAACCACGTATAAAGCCAAGAAGGTTCTTTGTCCGTTGGGAATGGAAGTAGAAAGAATCAATGCATATCCGAACGACTGTATCTTATACCGTAAAGAGTATGCAAACATGCATGTATGTCCAGTGTGCAACGCATGCCGATACAAACGTAACAATCAATCAGATGACGGCGAGGGAACAGAGGCGAAGAAAGGACCTCCTGCTAAGGTGGCATGGTATTTTCCTATAATTCCCCGTTTGAAAATGTTTTTTGCAAATCCAAAGGAAGCAAAACTGCTGCGTTGGCACTCGGAGGAGCGCAAAAAGGATGGAATGCTAAGACACATTGCTGATTCCGTCCAGTGGAGAAACATCGATAGGAGTTTCGCAGACTTTGGTGCAGATAAGAGTAGCTACAAACCATCTGTGATATTTCAATATCACAGACGGTTATTCGACAACCGTCTGTGATAACCTTCGATTATCACTGACCCATAAATTCAGACGGTTCACAAAACCGTCTATGATGACGTTTTTGAATCGTCTGTGATGACTTTTTCTGTAGTAGTGCATAACACTACAAACTTTTGTGTGAGATGAGCAGTGAAACAGTGATGCTGCTGAAGTTTGTATAAGATTTAGATGCTAATTGTATCTGGTGATCAGAAAACAAAAATGTACATACATAGGGATAATCGAAACTAGACAAATAAATGCTTTCTTTCCCTAATTAAATAATATTACAAAATTTCTTGGAAGTTAGCATATAGCTAAATGGCTAGACATGCAGGTGTGCATCTACCTAGCCCACCAGCCTTCTAAGTCACAGACTCGATATATGTGTTCACGGAATTTAGAAGTACGTACACGTTCAGTGAAAAGCGTGTCTCCATTGGACTTTTAGAGCTTGTTCTTTACCTTACAAGTTAACGATTTTTGATTTTTACTACAGTATCTAACTTTCAAATGAAGTATTTTCTCAAGACGGGGTCTATAAGTTAAACGATCTACACATTAAAAACTCAATATCTGTACCAACCAAAATTACAAGTGAGTATCTATCTTTCTGTAATCTATACCGTAAACAGCTAAAATTTAAAAATTTCAGCCAAAAGTCATAAGGCACAGCCGAAAAGAACAGACCTTAAGCTCCTTGATAAATTCCCTGCATGCGTGGGAAAAATTATGAAATGCCCTGCATAGGCAGGGTACAATAGACAAAGTTAAGATCGATTAGGTCAGATGCTAATTTCAGAAGTCGTATTAGCATGACCGCCTGTCATTAACGACCACGGACTATCCATCCAATTAATTAAACCATTCAAACCTTTCAAAAAGCATAACTGGACAACCACAAATCAATCCCAAGCACATAATTAAGCAATTGGATTTAATTATAGTTCTTAACACCTTTTTGTAGAACTTGGTTGACACGGCCCAATATATACATCTCTCTCTCTCTCCAAATGTCGACGTCTACACACATACGCGTTCGTCTAAAAAAAGGAACATACATACGCGTTATCTGTTGTGTAGGCCCCAACTCGGCCAACAAAAAGTGCAGGAGTCGGTACGTATGGAAGCGACTTAGCCGGTTGGATGGACGCCTTTGCGAGCAGCTGGGACAGCAAAACACGATACAGTGGAAGCCTTTTGCGCTTCGCTGCTCGACGAAGAAGACATGGCAAAAGGTTTTGTATCTGACTGCCAAGGTTTTTGCATAAGTAGTCCTAAATTACATGTTTGAATTGAGCTAGCTATAGGACGTGTTCTTTTTGGCTTCGTTTATGGTTTTTGGTTGAAAATTTTGAATTTTGACTGTTTACGACAGGGATTACGAAGAGAGATACTCGTTTACGATTTTGGTTGATACAGATGTTAGGCTTTTAACGTGTATTACAATTAACTTGTAGATCCCGTCTTGAAAAATACTTAATTTGAAAGTTAGTTACTGTAGCAAAAGCTAAAAGCTGTTTTTAAAAGTCGTAAAGAACAGATACATAATCGTGTCTTTTTTTTAAAAAAAACGTGTTAGCTAGGTTTGTACTTTGCAGGGACAAACTGAGCAACCAGCTAGTTAACTATGGAACGTGGCCTGTTTGCTGCCCTTTTGTTTTCTCATTTGTCTTAATTTCACGCTCCGTCCATGTGATATGATGATCTGCCAGTAAGTGCCCGTACTTGATGCAGATTATGAAAACGGTTTTTGGCGAGCGATCCATACGATACACCCTATTATCATTACTAGAAGCAAGGTCAATTATACGATTAGACGATATAAAGGTATCACTGTAATTTTATCCGGTGGGTGGGTAAAGGAAGGCTCTCTCCGGTAAGGCTTGCATAATCCAAGCATAGCCATGCTTAAACAGATCTCAACCGTTGAATGATCCGAGTAGGTAGGCCTGTGTTTTTTGGCTGCGGCTTGTGATTTTTGAGCTATTCGTGCGACAGATTATAGAGTAACAGAAACTCACGTGTGATTTTTGCTGATATAAATAAAGTCGGTATAGTACGTACTACAATTAACTAGTAAACTCTATCTTAAAAAGATATTTTATTTAAAAGTTAGTTACTGTAGAAAAACTGAAAAACAACTTTCAAAAGCTGAAAAGAACTGAATTAACAGGAGGGAGCTTTCTTAATCAAGGGTATTATAGTAAATGAAGAAGGTTACCCCTACGGCAGCATAACAGAGAACAGCGACGCCGTTAGTTTATTTTTGGCGGGGGCTTTTCTTAATTAAGGGTATTTTATTTTATACGAGGGCATGAGAACTGTCCTTAATTAATTAGTAGGAGGAAGCAAAGTATTTTATACGAGGGCATGAGAACTGTCCTATGGGCCTGTTCTTTTGGTGCGCGCTTATGGTTTTGACCGAAATTTTAAATTTTGGTACATTTACAGTGCTGATTACGAAAAAACAGATACATATTTTCAATTTTGGCTGGTACAGATGTTAAGCTTTTAACGTGTACTACGTTTAACTTGTAAACCCCATTTTAAAAAAATACTCCATTTAAAAGTTATGTACTGTAGCAGCTGCAAAAAGCCGTCCGACTTTTGTACAGCCGAACAGGGCTTATAGTTACAGATGGTAGCCTTGAGCGGGCTCCACGATAAAAAAAAGAGAGGATATTACGGAGTAAGCGGTAGCTCCGAAAAGTTCTTGGCTCCCGCGAGTGCCCAGGTGCTGGACGCTACGATTGAAAGAATCGAGCATTTTGTTCTTTCCAAATTTTCGAAATCAGCAGGACTAGAAGTTTCACCGTCACCTTGCGTGGAACTCCTAGAGTAAGGATTATCGACTTTCACCAATGTCGGTAGTGGCGGAGTCAGAATTTAGTTATGTCCTAAGCTCAGTACTGGAATGATCTAGATTATCTGAACTGGACCATAAAAATATTAACCAGGCTAAACTGAATTTATCCGGGTTATACACTGATATTTTTTTACATCTCAGACTGAAATTTATTCGGACTATACACTGATATTTTTTTACACTTTAGGCTGAAATCTATCCTATCTAAAATATGGATCCGCCCTTGAATGTCGGATAGAGAACCGGCTCCACCAGTTTGCTAGGGCCAAGGAATCGCAGGCTGTCCAGCACGCGATGGTCATCCAAATTTTTTCAGAGTAACGGCATGCACTTAGCTACGAGGTGGTGGATAGCAGTCTCTGGTGCACGTCTATAAAGCGAGCACCTCTGTTTGCTGGAAAGGTGGTTCACTGTCCAAAATTTGTTTTGTATTACTGGTCACCCCTACGGCAGCATAACTGGCTGATGGCGGCGGTGGGGAGCGGACTGCAGGTTGAGTGCGGCGGCATGCAGGTGACCAAAGATGTTAGGCGCTCCGAGGCGCGGTGTAGAATCTGGAGCGTGCAGCCACACCGGCACGAGGCGGCGGCCGCCGCAAGAGCAATGGGGTGGGTCAGCCCCGGTCATGAGGAAGGCGTGCTCGCGGGCTTAAGGTCGGGGGGCAGCGCGACAGAAGATGCTCATCGGCGGCGCTAGCTGTTCCAGCCAAGTGGGCTTATTGTCACCAGCCTCATCTTCGGTCTCCAGGAGTCCAGGCTCAGCCCCACCGTGTACAGTGAGTCTTTCTTGTCTCACCCTTCCCCTTCGGCAAGTCGGCAGTCCGGTTTCCGTCATTATGGTCTGTCATGGATGGCGCCCTCCAATCGTTCGACGAGTTGCTCAAACTAATCTCCACCTTACCAGCCCCGTATCTGCCCCCTGCCCATTTACATGTGTGCTGCCGGCCTCGCACCCACCACCACCACCTGAAATACCCTTCTCATGGCCCACTGCTTCGACGCCGCCGCTCCAGTGAACATCGACGTCCCCTGCAAAATGGTTGTACAGATGAGTGGTATTATATTTCTTCAGGTCTTCTTTTACTGTTCAGAATGATGCGTGCCCTTCTGAAGATAAAGGACCACCTGCTGTTCCTTTTCCTATTCAGTACGCTTCCTGAAAATTGTTTTGTATGCCGGCATGTTGCAGTTGAATCACAAAGCAGACTAGCATCACAGTTCAGAGATAACACTGGGGCCTTTGTTGCAGCCTGTACCTGATTATAGCAATTCATTTCTAATCCAATCAGTGGACTCGCAAAGCTTCATGAACCGCACATGTTGCTAACTTGGTATATTGGCATGTCGGAGTGGAACGTCTGGAGTTCCTGGCCGACTGATAACCAGCCTTAGATGCCTCATTTTCTGCTGCAATGAGCATATCTTGAGTTGCATGTATCTTCCTGGTTCACACGAATCAGACTCCGGTTTCTTCCCACCTTTATTTTGACTCGAATATAATTTTCAACGCTTGTCCATTAGGTTCATTAGAACAAAATAAATCAATATTTTTCTATTCATCCACGAATAAAATTTGGGCATATATTATTGTGCGGTTGATGGTTATGAATTAGTTTTTTCGTTCTTTCTGTTAAGAAACCTGGGGCCTGGGCCAGCAGCCCGTGGCCCATGGTGGGCACCTCATTATAGTCTATAAATAGATAGCAATAACCAGCATTTTGTACAGATGAATGAAAAGCAATAAAGAGGAAGATCAGGAGTTATCTCTACTTATCTCTCCGTGTTCAATCTATTCTTCTGTGATTCTGTGATTGATTCATTCTTGTTCTAAGCAGAGAACCCGATCGGACTGGTCGCCAGCGTCGGTTTCTCAACACTTTCTTTAGTTTTCTGGATAAAAGACAATGAAGTTGGGTAAACCGTGGTTACGAAACCACTATATTCCTGCTGAAATCGCTTATCATACTAGCGGTTTATGTAAACTCGTAATGGTTAGGTTTTAGTGATTTCCTCTTATTTACGTACTAGTAGAAGTCTTAATGATGATAGAATCAGAAAACGCTTTCAAAGCATGAAATCTCGTAGAATGCTATTGCCTCATACCTGTATTACTACTACTCAATCCTAGCTAGTAGCTAGTGGTATGTTTCATCTTTTTCAATATTTATAACTATTCACAATCGTAATTTCTGATTTCATCACTAAGTTTACTAATTTTTGTGTACAGATAGCTGCTTACATATATTTACGGGTTTTGGGAAGCACATTATCCATTACTGAGGTACAATCTTCGATGCATTTTGCATTTTTACTATATCCTTGTTCTAATTATGTATTATTTTAGACTGCAAAAGATAGTTTGATTTATATTTAGTTTGTTTATGTTTTATTAGTCATGTCCCACTAGTTCCCCCTAAAATTAGGTTCTGGATCCGCCACTGATTTTGAAGTATAGTTCTGTTAGATCTATTCATAGCAACCTGCCTTGATGTTGGGCCTGGCCCAAAACCAAAAAAAGCCCGATGATAACAATAAAATAATAAATATTAATATTTTATCTGAATAAATTGAACTAAATAATAACATTTTATTCCAAAAAATATTCTTGCAATATTTTATTCCAAAAAATTGGATTTTTGGGTTTTCTCAGTGCTTCTGGCCTAACCTAGTTACATGTTGTTTGTTGTTAGTTCTAAGCATAGCATCATCCGTAGTTTGTGAATTTTGTCTCCTAGTAAAATCTGGAGTTAAAATATTTCCCATGTTTCCAATAAAGTCAAGTTGCAAAAAGATTCTATTCTGTATGGGTATTGATACGAACCAAACGTCCAATAGTATCAGACGCTAGCTTCCTGGTGCCCTGCATCAGCTACACCATGGGAAGGGTGGCCTCGGCCGACCACAAGACCACTTGCACCTGCTTCAAACAGCACACCAGTGGCATGGACAGCATCAAGCTCGACCTCGTTGCCCGCATCCTCGTCAAGTGCGGCGTCAACATCCCCTACGCCATCTTCTGCCCTGCCCCATCCTCCTGCGTGTCCCATCACTGGACACCACGCTCATGGCTACCGGCGTCATCTTCAGCAACGAACTAACCTACGTGCCCTGACATGGCACCCCGGTCGGCCAACCATGCCGCCCTCGAAGCAGGAGGAATGTAGATTGGATGCTGTAATGGAATGTAGGTGTTATTTTTGTTGCAACATTTTGATTCTAAATGTATAATATTTTTTATTTCATGTGTGCAATATTTTGATTTCATGTATGTAATATTTTGGTTTTATGTGCGTAATAGTCTGATTTCATATGTGCAACATTGAGATTTTATCAATTTTGTTGTTACATATATAGCCAAGAAATGATATATACATGATCGAGAAATGTTGCAACCGAGAGTACGGACCTAGCGTCTGGATCGGATGTCATGGCGAAAGCAAATCCCATTCATATAGACTCCGAAGTCATACACTCATTGTTAACAATGCCATGTCGTGACATGGATAGGGGAAAGTCGTGATCGGTCAACATGGTCTCCAGAAGCTGCTCCTCGATTCTCCCATTCTCACGCACCAGCTGACCCCAAGCGTGGCCGCTCCCTGCAGGCTCCCAGCCGCGCCGAGCGCGTCTTCTTCGCCTTCCTCCTCTGGCTGCTCGGCACGGCGTTCGCGATGCTGTCGGTGGTCGTCCGGGAGTTCCCCCGGCTCGCGGCCGTGGCCAAGTCTCACCGCTACTACTTGCTTGGAGGTCTCTAAGCCTCCGCCTCCATGATGGGTGCTCCATTCTGAACACGAACCTGAACAATCAGTATTTTCAGCGTACAAACCTACAAGGGCCAAAACAAAATCCAATCAGGGCTCTACAGCAGTTCGTTAGGGACGTAGCAGCAAGGCCACTACCTCCGGGGGAAAAAAGACCCGCCGAGATGCAGCTCAAGCCCATAATAGCCCAAAACCAGCCTTGGCCTATGTCCAATTGCGCATCACAGCGAGGCCTATTGAGGCCGGCGGCGGGCGGCCATATGGTGTGCGTTGACCGGTTTTGGGAGAAGTCAACAGATCGTCCATATATATATATATATATATATATATATATATATATATATATATATATATATATATATATATATATATATATATATATATATATATATATATATATATATATATATATATATATATATATATATATATATATATATATATATATATATATATATATATATATATATATATGAAAGTACAGTTAGTTCTAAACAAAGAAATGAAAGTATAGTGCGAATGAGCAGGTTAGAGCAGGCCCTAATGAAAGCTAGCACACAATGGTGTTAGAGCACTATATAGTAATAATAACGAGTGCTCCTTGATGTTAGGACATCATAGTCTAAAATAGATATGTAGCGTGTGTGAAAAATTTTAAAATTTCTTGGATGTCAAGTTTAACTAGTTTACTAACTAGTTCAAACAAGTTTAAACTAAATTTCGAACTGTAGTTGCCTTTTTGGTAATAGTTTGATTGTAGGTATATGCTGATTATATATATAAATCAACAAAGCATGTGATATAAATTCGTTCAAATATTTGAATTTGAGTATATTTTTTCAAACTTATATGTTTTATTTGAATTTTATAGATGAGTATATACCCTAAAACTGGTATTTTCAAAAAAAATACTCGAATTTAGATGGAATTGATACATTTAAAATCATGGTGCCCCATTTCATATATATATATATATATATATATATATATATATATATATATTACTGTAGTAAATTTGAGTGTCATGTTTAAGTTGACAGGTTAGCGTTATCCGAATGAACCAATGGGCTTACACCCTAAAAAAACAAATGGGCTTGTTGTTAGTGTCGGACGACTGCATAACATGTATCATATACTTTTTGTTTAAATTTTTTCCACTGGATTTTTATGATGTTTTGATGACGCATGAACGTGTCGGATGAGTGCCCAAGGGCGAGTGTTAGGAAATTTGGGCCTGGGCTTGTAATCTTGGCCCATGGTGGGCACCTCACCACTAGGCTATAAATAGGGAGTGCTATTGGCTATTTTGTACATATGTGAAAAAAAAACAATAAAGAAAGACCATGAGTTCTCCTCCTATCTCTGTGTTTCAATCTATTATTTACGTGTTCTGTGATTAATCATCTCTTTTGCATAGTAGAAGAATCGATCGGACTGAGCTCGCTAGCAACGATTTCTCAACAGCAACAACACACCATGGCAAGCAGGTTCCCTAACTACCTATTGCCGCCAGAATTTTTTTGTAGCACCGTGTCCTTAATAAGGATGCTCTCTCACAGCGTATGTGATGTGATAGTCAATTTTTCAACAAAAAGATAAAATTGACGATAGATAAATCTAAACGAAAGCCATCATAGACAAAACTTGATGCGAATCAATAACGAACATAAATAACCTCAAAACAGATGATAGATGTAACTCACATATTGATCAACACGTTGATGTGAAGCAATATTGATCAAAGTCAAATTGCAAAGATAAGATTCTACTAGCTACGGTCTACTCTTAAGATACATGAAAATTAAACGCAAAAAAGATAGTAAACGTTTGCGTGTGCATATTTTTCCGTCAACCAGTACATGATAATTATAGTATAAAATAGCCACAATTTTGAATTGTGCTTCAAGTTTTCTTTGTGTCGGCTCAATATTTTCTTAGATAAAGTTCCTGTCCGCCTTCAAATCTTCTTGTTCCAACCTTTAATGGATGATTTACTTCTTCACATCTAACTTCCTTAGTTGGCATCTTTTAGAAGCTTCTTAGTGTGGTTGGTGCTTGATTTTGATTTATTATAAATTCTAATCTTTCCTTATAATTATTAAATACCAAAAATACTTTTGCTAGCTATTTTATCTACTAAAATGTGACGGCAGCACTACCAAGCACGCTCAATTTAAAAAGATCTTTATTAATTAGCTAGTGATAAGATTACAATCGCCAAGCAGACCAAAGAATGGAACAAACTTACCAAACCATCAAAGTAAAGGAAATTTGAACGACGAGGAAAGCAACCCATACCGTCGCACAAAACACATAACGAACTCAACCATCCTGAATGTGTTTGACTCACCTGTTATAGCGTTCTTGTGTCAGTGATACATGAGCCATAAGAGTTATACACATTCTTGTGTCACTGATATATGAGCCGGACTCACGTTATCAGTGCGAAGAGGGAAATATCCAATAACATACGAAGAATTAATCTAGTTACTTACGTGTACTAAGCCCATTTATATAAACCGGGCGAGTCGAGAAGCTTTTGCATGCACGCACCCCCACATAGCCGATCCATTGCAACCTAGTTTTAAAAACCTGACCTGTCCTTGGACCGGTCATGTCTCCGGTCTACTGGTTCAGCTAGCGGTCGGTTCACCATAGTTTGTGAACGTATAAACATGACATGCATCTTAACACACTAGCAACCTTAGGACAAGTGGCGTGTCTTAGCAGCGTGCGCTTGAAATCCCCAACCACCACGTTCCGGGATCCCCCAATGCCACCGAGAAAAAGTGACTACGAATTCTGCTTGTATTCTTTGACCGCGTCCATAAGTAGCGATGATCAAGAAAATCCATCAAACGATGCTTATCATAAAGGGCATCGGAAAGACATCGCAGTCAGATCGAGCTATTTGCGAGCTAAGCAGGTCTCAAGACGTCGCAGTTAAAGGGCATCGGGAAGACATCGCTCGTCGCCGTCAGATGCAGACGCCGCGAAGCAAGCTGAGCACCAACCAAACCAAGCAGGGCAACCAAACGACTGGAGATTCACAACATGTTCTCCCCCCCTCTGCCTATATAAGAGCTGCCTAGTCAGGGAAAAACTCCTCACCCAGCAAATCAGCAATGGCAGCGCTAGTGATGTTCTACTTCCTGCGTCTCATCCAGCAGGCCGCTATGGATGTTGGACTTCGATGCTAGTTGAAGGCCTTCGCTTCAAGTTGAAAGGACTTCTCTGCAAATGATAAAGGATTTCTCTGCAAATTTAAAGGACTTCTCTGCAAATATTGAAGGACTTCTCTGCAAATGATGAATGACTTCTCTGTAAATGTTGAAGGACTTCTCTGCAAACTTGAAGGACTTCTCCGAAGTGAGCTACGACCACGAAGAAAGCTACGACCACGAAGGAAGGACACAAGCGGATGTTTGAACTTCCTGGGGACAACAACTTTTTTATTTGTGCTTCTCACTTCAGCATTTTCTACTTCCTCCTTTATATAGCATTCGTACAATAGGAACTGACCCACTAAATACAAGAAGAAACTAAATTACTAAATGCTTGTAAAAACTGACCTGCACTAGATGGTTTATGAATGGAAGACATGCAGACTAAAGTAGTAACTGACATGCATAATAACTAGATTAATTAACATTACCCCCTAATCTAGTTGTGGTTGATGTCGACGACGCCGAGCTTCGAGCGCAGGTGTACAAAACGCACCCGACCAAGTGATTTGGTCAGTATGTCCGCCAGCAGATCGTCGGTGTGGATTTTGCGGATGGCGACTTGGCCACCCTCGACACACTCCCGTATGTAGTGGAAGCGTGTCTCGATATGTTTGCTCCGGCCATGGAAGACCGGATTTTTGCACAGTTGAATCGCCGATTGATTGTCGACGTAGATTGTCGCGGCGCCGACGTCTCGCCCGTAGAAATTGCCGATTAGCCACCTGAGCCAGATTCCTTAGCATTCCACCGCTGAGGCCGCGATGTACTCGGCCTCACATGACGATAGCGCCACCACCGGCTGCTTTTGCGACTGCCATGTCACAGGTGCGTTGCCGAGGCAGAACAAAATGACGGAGGTGCTCTTGCGATCATCCACATCGCCGGCCATGTCCGCGTCGCTGTACCCCTTGAGCTTGATGTCATTGTCCCCCTTGGTGTAGTTAAGGCCAAAGTGGAGCGTACCAGCGACGTAACGAAGTAGATGCTTGACGGCGCTCAGGTGTTCCGTCGTTGGGTTTGCCATGAACCTGCTCACGTACCCAACTGCGAAACTGATATCCGGCCGGGTGTGGACCAAGTATCGGAGGCTGCCAACCACACTACGATAGAATGTGGGATCAACAGGTGGATTGGAGCTCTCCTTACTTAGTTTAAGATGTGCCTCCATGGGCACTTGCACGGCATTGCAGCCGGTCATGCCGGCCTTATCCAGGAGCTTTGTCGCATACGTAGCTTGGCTCATGGTGATTTTCCCGGGCAGCTGCTTGACATCAATGCCGAGATAGTAGCTCAACTGCCCGAGGTCACTCATCTTGAACGAGCGCTTCATTTCCTCCTTGAACGACTCGATCTCAACTTGGTCGGCGCCAGTGAGAATCAAATCATCAACATACACGTCTACGAGCACACGTCTTTGCCCCTTGCCGCATGTGTACACCCCGTGTTCTTCCTCACAGTGCGTGAACCCGAGCGCCACCAGCGTGCGATCGAGCTTGGCGTTCCATGCCCGAGGAGCTTGTCGTAGGCCGTAGAGTGCTTTGCGCAGCCGGAGTACTTGCCGCTCACGCCTGGCGATCATGAATCCCGGCGGTTGAGCGACGTAAACCTCCTCCGTGAGGTCTCCGTTCATAAACGCAGACTTGACGTCGAGATGATGGAGCGCCTAGCCCTTGTGCGCTGCCATCGCTGCCAGTGCGCACACGGAGTCGAGCCGCGCCACAGGCCAAAATCCTCATCGAAGTCCACACCAGCGCGTTGTACGTACCCCCTTAGCCACCAGCCGCGCCTTATGCCGAACCACCGCCCCTTGCGCATCCTTCTTGAGCTTGAACACCCATTTGAGGCCAATCGGGTGGTGTCCGGCCGGGAGATCCACCGCCTCCCACGTGCCATTGTCCTTAATGGCCGCCATCTCCTCTTTCATCGCGGCGCGCCACGCTGGATCGGTAGCTACCTCGTCGAAAGAGGTGTGCTCCTCGGTCGCAACGAGGAGCCACTCGTCGGGGTCTAGTACACGTGGCTCGGCAGTATTGATGCAATTATCCACCGTGCGGAAACGCTGCGGCACGCCGTTATCACCGTGGTTGAGCCCCGACGGGATGTGCGACGGTGGAGTGCAGTGCTCAACTTGAGCACCACTGGTGTCGTTGGTGGCGTTCATGGGCATTCGGGGTGACGCCACAGCTTCCTCTTCTTCCTCCAGGGATGGGACCACAGGGGATACAGGAGCGCTCGGCTCGCCGCCGCCCAAGACGCCGCTGACCGTGTACTCCACGGTGAACGTCTCCGGGCTGGCGTCGCCGTTCGCCTCCCAATTCTACCCTTTGGTCTCGTCGAACACCACGTCGCGGGTCACATAGAGCCGGCTGGCCATCGGATCAAACACCCAGTAGCCTTTGGAACCTGGCTCGTACCCGACGAAAACCATCTTCATGCTCCGGTCGTCGAGCTTCACGGCGTGCGGGCGTGTAACCTTGACGTGAGCGAGACAACTGTCGGGACCCCAGATTACCAAATCCGGACCCTCTGTGTATTACAGCACTAGTCCCAGATCAAAGCTAGTGCACACAGTTAAACAGTGATGATTACATTGCCAAAGACGAATATTACAATATTATAGAGAGTACTGACCAAAGGCCTTACAACACAAACGAGGTTTCTAGACCTCACAAATAAACACAAACACAGCGGAAGCAAATAAACACTGATAAAATCCCATCAATACGCCACAGGCAATTGACTGGGGAGCGTGACCTAAACGTCTGGACATCCTTCTTCAAATCCATCCGCGAAGTAGTTGTAGTCTCCTTCTTGAGCTTCATAATCCTCTGAGATTTTGTTTTAAGTGTAGCATGTGAGTACATAAAGTACTCCGCAAGTCTTGGGAAAATGCAATAGATGCAAGGCTTAACAAAGGAAGGTTTTATGGTTCTTTTGCACAAAGCAATATTTTATTTCAAATACCATTAAATATTTTCAAAGGCATCAGTTTAATATAGTAATTGTTTTAACAGAAACTATTGACAACTTTATAGTGAATGTTTCAACCACCAACACTAAACAACTGGCTAACCGCCAAAGTTCAAAACCACGGGTTAAACCACCCACACTAAACAACTGGCTAACCGCCAAAGTTCAAAACCACGGGTTAAACCACCCACACTAAACAAGCGGCTAATCGCCAAAGTTCAAAACCACGGGTTAAACCACCCACACCGCTACATCCGCCAGACAACAACTCGAGAGTTCCAACCACTCTCGGTTCTCAAAACTTTATTTTAAAACCAAAACCAAAGATCTACCATGTGAAAGCATTCCTTGCCGCCTTGACCGTGGGCACGGCTATTCGAATAGTTTTACACTCTGCGGAGGTTGTACACTTTACCCACAAGAGACAAGTTATCTTAATAGTCGAGATGCTTCCTTAGGCATGAGACCCGGATAATTCATCACAAAGCCTTTACCTTACTCTAGTCTAGCTAGACACCACCACGAGGTTTCACCGCTGGAGGGTTAAATCCACCCAGACAGAAGCCCCCTCTTGCGCCATATGAGTACAGTAACCCTGTCCCTCACTGTGAATAACCAGTAACCCTGGCATTCACTTTCCATTGGTGATATCTAAACTAGTCTATCATAAGTTAATCAGTTAGGTCGTACCCATATAGACATGTGGTTGTACGGTAGTGCTCAGATTGGACAAACACAAGCGTTGGTCCTTAATTGACTAGGGCGGAACATACACTTTTCAAGATCTCGTGCTAACCGCACCAATCCAAACCAACCATCCGCCCCTAAACAATTTTCACAATTGCTTTTATTTCGAAGAACCGTGGCAACACCAATTGCCACTCACATCGAACAAAAGAATAGATCATCGAAATGTAATTACCATTCCAAGGTTACTAAAGTTATAAAGCATATCTAAGCATCTTACTACCGATACAACAATTATCAAAGAATTTGTAATAATCTCAATAATGAGACAAAGAAAATCCTAGGGTGTCAAAGGTACATGGTTGTCAATGTCAAATGAGGGCATAACAATCATCGGTTTAACTATTACTTCTACAACAGAAATTATCATTTTATGTAACATAGCAATGCATTAACTTTTAAAATAATTTAAAAATATTTCTCAAACATAGGTTCAAGATGATCAAAGGAGACTTGCCTTCGTGGGTGAATTCCTGATTCTCTTGCTGTGGGTCAGAAAATTCTTCGGTGACGTCGGTTTCTGCGCGCGGAACGATAAATACAAAAGAATAAATAAATATAAATAAAATCACAAAAATATAAAATATATACTGGAGGAAAGGTTAATATTTTAGATGAATTTAGGAGAAAGAATCAACGGATTCGGAGTTCGAATGAGGGAGAACGAGTAATTGGAAGTTTTAGATATCACATAAAATGATAACAAAATCCGAGAATTCCTTTTTGAACAGAATGGTGTCGATTGGTTGTGAGGTGGCGGCGAACGGACAAAATGGAATGCCAGCGACGAGGCGAAGGTGGTGACATGGGTATTGAGGCGAGGAACGGTGACAATCACCGGCGGCGAGGGAAAAACGACAGCGATAACGTGGTAGCGCCATCAACAAGTTGGAGAGATAGTACTGGGTATGGAACATGGAGATGTAGGGTGAGCACAGGGTAGAACACGACATGGTGAGGCTAAGAAAATTATTGGCTAGGTGGAAAATTCAACGGAGACGATACAATCGGCGTTTGAACGACGACGGTAGAGAAGAAGGAAAACTTGATATCTTGATGCTCGGTGAAGCGAATCCAAAACTATTTGGTTGGTAGCTACCTGGGATGGTTTGGCACGATATGACGCGAACGGATTGGGGAAAACACCAGCGGATGAGCGGAGACACGAGATGCCATTGGCGGCCATGGCGAGGTGTCGGAGGCAAAAATTTGTGGAGGCTTTTTGGGGAAACGGAAGGAAGCACGGCGTAGAACGCGGTGAGGCAAGTCTAAGAAAAATTACGGCAAAGCTAAAGCTCAACAGAGCATTTAATCGGCGTGGAGTCAAAAGCGCCATTTTCGGAAAGTTCAATTTCGGACAATTGGCTCCACGAAAAATTAATTAAAAATGATAGATAAATTACTTGGAGGTTAGGACACGATATGACATGAACAAAAATCAAAGCGCTTACCAAAAAGTGGTGTACGCGAAGGTGCGATTCGATGCTGCTCGACCGGTCGACAGGACTCGGGAATCTTGAGTGATGGCGATGGAAGCATGGTGTAGAACGCGTCGAGGCGAACTCAACGGTACAGACGGCTCAGCCAACAGACATCGGATGGTGGCGAAACACGGCGGAGAAGACATTTGGCGTCCGACGGGTTGGCATCGGTATTCCGGGCAAACGGAGAGGAGTTAGAGGGTGAGGTTGGTGGCGAAACGAAGAGGAGAACGTCGGGAACACAATACTCACCTCGGTTTTGACGGAACACCCACGGTCGGCCAGAGCGAGGAGAGAAACGACGGCGGTTTGGCCACGGTGGTCCGGCGATGCTCGTGATGCTCCGGTGAAGGCGAGGGGAGCACCGCGTAGAACGCGAGAAGACAAAGCCAACGGTGTGGTCAAAAGTGACCGGGCTCCACTGTAGGCGTCGCAAAAGGCCGACGAACACCTTTCGATTCACAAAAGTAAAATGGAGATTGTGGAGAGAAGAAAGGGAGTGGGGACTTGAAATTTTCGGAGGTGGATGAGGATTAGAAGGGGCACACGGTGCTCCCTTTCATATGGGCGGAGGTGGACCGGAGAGGGAGATCAACGAACAAATGTCTTTCGGTGGTGGTTCGTTTTCTCGCGAAAATGCATATGAAGGAGTGGGGAAACGGTTGGGAATGGAAGAGTCAAGAAGAGAGGAAGTGAATGCACTTGATTTCGTGAGAAACGGTTGAGAAAATCAAAAGATATGAAAGTTTGAATAACCGACGTCCATGGCGTGCCAGCGCGCTGCGCACGAGATGCTCTCGGGACGATGATGAACAGTACCACGTGGTACTGTTCATCCTCTCTCCCTTTTCTTTTTTTTATTTTTGTTTGGGATTTTGGAATTGAGCTCAAACAATTTCCGAAAAATCTAAAAAAAAATTTGAAACTTCCCTGAGACTCAAAGAACTCAAATAAAATATTTTTAGTAAATATTAATTTTTAATTTAATCTTATTAAATAAAATTCTAATTAATATAGTTTAAACCAAATAAATTCAAAAATTTGAAAATAGGGTATAAATGGATAGATTAGAATTTTAGATGAATTTAAAAATTTTAAAGGGCTCAATCGGAGTTAAAACGAAAAAGAACGGGCTCTCGGAAGTTTGAAAAGAGAGAAAAGAATAAACCGATTTTACGATTATTTTTGAACCGAAAAATCAAATTATGACGTCATCAAGCGAAATGATTTTGAAATGAATTATTTTTCTAAGGAAAATGAATTTAGGACGCCAGCAAGGATTTTAATTTTCTGACCAAATTATTTTTGTAAAGAAAAATAATTTTATTCATTGATCGGTTTTATCAGCGAGAGAGAAAAGAGAGAGCGAAAAGAGCGGACGGTCGGATGAGCGATGCGACGCAACGAAGAAATCAAGACCGTCGGATGGAGAGCGAAGGAGTTAGGTGAAGATGGACGCACGAGATTAGATCGGGCCGCAGAGAATTAAATTTGATTTAGATTTTCAGAAAACACCAGAAAATTCAATAAAGCTTAGAAAAATATGAAATTAATTCCAAAAGTTCCAGAAATATTCAAAGAACTTCCCGGAGACATTTTGGACTTAATAAAAATATTTTCAACTACTGTTGGTATTTTAATTTTCATAGTTAAAATACTTTTTATTTTCAAAATGGATTTTAAAACTCCAGAAAAACTCAGAACACCAAATAAAGGACAACTAAATCCAAATAATTTATTTGAATTAGGATTTTTATAGAAAATCAAAATATCATTTTATTTAATAATTTTTTTTAAGTTTTTACTTTAAATTACTTTTCAAATCCAGCTTTCTAAAAGCAGAAAATCAGGGCAAACAAAATTCAAATTTCACACAAACAAAACTCTTATTTTTATTTTAAACTAAATAAATTTTATTTTATATTTTAAATTAATTTTTTTTCTCCGAAAATTTGGAATAAACAGCTGGGCTGTTACAAACTACCCCCCTTAGAAAGAATCTCGTCCCCGAGATTCGGACGGACTAGGAAAAAGAAAGAAGAGAGAAACTCGGCTCTTAGGTCTTCTTCTCGCTCCCAAGTTGCTTCTGATTCAGAATGATTACTCCACTGCACTTTGTGGAACTTTATGGTCTTGCTTCTTGTGTCTTGTTCAGCTTCCTTCATGATTATAACTTGTTCTTCGGTACAATTAAGTATTCCTTTAACTGAGAAATACAGAAGACAACAACAAATTGGAATGGTACATCTTTAGTCGGCTGCAAGCTCTGAGTTAACTTCAACTGCCCTTACCCTATCGATTAATTCAGAATTCCACCAAAAAGGGCTTAACTTCCGCAAGGGCTCATCCGAGAAAGACATAATTACTTCAACTTCCAAAAATGCTTGACTCCAATATCATATACCTCAAATACACCTTATTGATTTCACAAATAACCCCACAAACTTTTATTCTTTGCTCTAATTTGAATCGACGACAAACCACAGAATTTTTCTAACAAGAATCCAACAACATTATAACTTGATATCCACCAATTGTTTTATGATCATTATCCAATCCAATAGATCCATAACTCCGATCAAATAATCCAACCTTCTAGTAATCATCAATAAATTTCAAGATCATCTAATCAATTTAATATTCAATAATCCACCAACATCGATCTCTTGAAAATCCTCATTTTGATTCCACCAAATTTGAATGAATCCAAATACCTCAATTAATTCTTACCAGACAATCTCTCAATCTATCTCCCATAATTTAAATCCTCCAGATTATCCATATGAACATCCTTAAATAATCTAGTTAATCACATTCGTTCAAATCCAACTATCTAGCAATGATCTATTAAATCCACCAAATTCAATTTGACATATCAAAGTCCACTTTGCAATGATAAAATTAATCTACCAAGGTATCTAAAGGTATTATCTTCTATAATTCCACTAGTATCCACTCATCATCAATAGGTCCACCAAACTCTGATAATCAATTAACTCCACAAAATTCATCTACTCTTCATGATTCAACCAAATCACCTAAAATTGGTATCACAAATTGTTTATAATAATTCAACTTCTTAATCTTTTAATCTCTCCCTTTACTGGATCAATCTCTTAATACTAATTCTCCAATGATCACAAATAATCCCTTCAACAAAAATCTTGTTTTACATCCAATTGCACCTTTCAATCCTAGATAATAAATCCAAGGTAAAGTTTAGACTTTTCTCATGATCTAATTATCTCCACCAAGTTCAACTTTGTATTTATTCTCTTGTCAATCCACAAAGATGACACTCTATAATCAATTGGTATCCACAAATATACCTTTTTATCTCAATCCTCTCGAATATTATCCAATCTTGCCAATTCTACATCCAATATATCACGCTAGCAATAATTCTCCAAATTACCTAACTTGACATCCACTGATTAAGATAGCTTTCCCGACAAGAGTACTTTCCATAAATTTGTTGTCTTTCATATACTCTGGGTCTCCAAAAATTCTTCAAACTTGGATTAAAGTGAAAGAATTGGAGCTTACCTTTATTATGAATCGGGTTAGCAAAAGATAAGAGGGAAGTAGCATAAATAAGAGATCAGGGGAACGACTAAACACCAGCTTAAACGAAACTTAGCTTGAAATTAAAATAGTTTTAAGGATGACTGTACTACAAGTATACAAAGACTTGGTACAAAGGCATCTAGCACACAAACAAGTAATATACAAGCGTTCTAAAATCGTAGGACTTTACTTGGGCACCACTAAAGAACTAATCATCGCTCCTTCACGATGACGTGCTTCTCCAAGTGCAACATTATTGAGCCATCTATAGAAATTATAGAGGGAAGGGGATCCAATTATCATTCAAAAAGAAGATAAACAGATAGAGAAGGAAGAATACCATGACAAAGGTAAGGATAGAAAGAAGAGAAAAGATGAGGATAGCACATTATTAAATTTTTATTTTATAAAATAAATTTTTGAAGCCCTTCTACTAACGACCATTCTAAACTAGGTCACGTCCTACAGTCAAGTTGGCTCTGATACCATCTCTGTCGGGACCCCGGATTACCAAATCCGGACCCTCTGTGTATTACAGCACTAGTCCCAGATCAAAGCTAGTGCACACAGTTAAACAGTGATGATTACATTGCCAAAGACGAATATTACAATATTATAGAGAGTACTGACCAAAGGCCTTACAACACAAACGAGGTTTCTAGACCTCACAAATAAACACAAACACAGCGGAAGCAAATAAACACTGATAAAATCCCATCAATACGCCACAGGCAATTGACTGGGGAGCGTGACCTAAACGTCTGGACATCCTTCTTCAAATCCATCCGCGAAGTAGTTGTAGTCTCCTTCTTGAGCTTCATAATCCTCTGAGATTTTGTTTTAAGTGTAGCATGTGAGTACATAAAGTACTCATAAGTCTTGGGAAAATGCAATAGATGCAAGGCTTAACAAAGGAAGGTTTTATGGTTCTTTTGCACAAAGCAATATTTTATTTCAAATACCATTAAATATTTTCAAAGGCATCAGTTTAATATAGTAATTGTTTTAACAGAAACTATTGACAACTTTATAGTGAAGGTTTCAACCACCAACACTAAACAATCAAGCTAACCGCCAAAGTTCAAAACCACGGTTAAACCACCCACACTAAACAACGGCTAATCGCCAAAGTTCAAAACCACGGTTAAACCACCCACACTAAACAACTGGCTAACTGCCAAAGTTCAAAACCATGGGTTAAACCACCCACACTGGCTACATCCGCCAGGACAACAACTCCGAGAGTTCCAACCACTCTCGGTTCTCAAAACTTTTATTTTAAAAACCAAAACCAAAGATCTACCATGTGAAAGCATTCCTTGCCCGCCCTTGACCGTGGGCACGGCTATTCGAATAGTTTTACACTCTGCAGAGGTTGTACACTTTACCCACAAGAGACAAGTTATCTTAATAGTCAGCATTCTTCCTTAGGCATGAGACCCAGATAATTCATCACAAAGCCTTTACCTTACTCTAGTCTAGCTAGACACCACCCGCTGAGGTTTCACCGCTGGAGGGTTAAATCCACCCAGATAGAAGCCCCCTCTTGCGCCATATGAGTACAGTAACCCTGTCCCTCACTGTAAATAACCAGTAACCCTGGCATTCACTTTCCATTGGTGATATCTAAACTAGTCTATCATAAGTTAATCAGCTAGGTCGTACCCATATAGACATGTGGTTGTACGGTAGTGCTCAGATTGGACAAACACAAGCGTCGGTCCTTAATTGACTAGGGCGAACATACACTTTTCAAGATCTCGTGCTAACCGCACCAATCCAAACCAACCATCCGCCCCGCCTAAACAATTTTCACAATTGCTTTTTATTTCACAAGAACCGTGGCAACACCAATTGCCACTCACATCTGAACAAAAGAATAGATCACTGAAATGTAATTACCATTCCAAGGTTACTAAAGTTATAAAGCATATCTAAGCATCTTACTACCGATACAACAATTATCAAAGAATTTGTAATAATCTCAATAATGAGACAAAGAAAATCCTAGGGTGTCAAAGGTACATGGTTGTCAATGTCAAATGAGGGCATAACAATCATCGGTTTAACTATTACTTCTACAACAGAAATTATCATTTTATGTAACATAGCAATGCATTAACTTTTAAAATAATTTAAAAACATTTCTCAAACATAGGTTCAAGATGATCAAAGGAGACTTGCCTTCGTGGGTGAATTCCTGATTCTCTTGCTGTGGGTCGGAAAATTCTTCGGTGACGTCGGGTTCTACGCGCGGAACGATAAATACAAAAGAATAAATAAATACAAATAAAATCACAAAAATATAAAATATATACTGGAGGAAAGGTTAAGATTTTAGATGAATTAAGGAGAAAGAATCAACGGATTCGGAGTTCGAATGAGGGAGAACGAGTAATTGGAAGTTTTAGATATCACATGAAATGATAACAAAATCCGAGAATTCCTTTTTGAACAGAATGGTGTCGATTGGTTGTGAGGTGGCGGCGAACGGACAAAATGGAACGCCAGCGACGAGGCGAAGGTGGTGACATGGGTATTGAGGCGAGGAACGGTGACAATCACCGGCGAGGGAAAACGACAGCGATAACGTGGTAGCGCCATCAACAAGTTGGAGAGATAGTACTGGGTATGGAACATGGAGATGTAGGGTGAGCACAGGGTAGAACACGACATGGTGAGGCTAAGAAAATTATTGGCTAGGTGGAAAATTCAACGGAGACGATACAATCGGCGTTTGAACGACGACGGTAAAGAAGAAGGAAAAACTTGATATCTTGATGCTCGGCGAAGCGAATCCAAAACTATTTGGTTGGTAGCTACCTGGGATGGTTTGGCACGATATGACGCGAACGGATTGGGGAAAACACCAACTGATAGACGGAGACACGAGATGCCATTGGCGGCCATGGCGAGGTGTCGGAGGCTAATATTTGTCGAGGGTTTTTGGGGAAACGGAAGGAAGCACGGCGTAGAACGCGGTGAGGCAAGTCTAAGAAAAATTACGACACAGGCTAAAGCTCAACAGAGACGACGAATCGACGTCGGGAGTCAAAAACGGCCATTTTCGCGGAAAATTCAATTTCGGGCAATTGGCTCCACGAAAAATTAATTAAAAATGATAGATAAATTGCTTAGAGGTTAGGACACGATATGACGCGAACAAAAATCAAAGCGCTTACCAAAAAGTGGTGTACGCGCGAAGGTACAGTTTCAGCGTCTGGCTCGACCAGGTCGACAGGGACTCGGGGAATCTTCGAGTGATGGCGATGGAAGCATGGTGTAGAACGCATCGAGGCGAACTCAACGGTACAGACGGCTCAGCCAACGGACATCGGATGGTGGCGAAACACGGAGGAGAAGACATTTGGCGTCCGACGGGTTGGCATCGGCATTCCGGGCAAACGGAGAGGAGTTAGAGGGTGAGGTTAGTGGCGAAACGAAGAGGAGAACGTCGGGAACACAATGCTCACCTAGGTTTTGACGGAACACCCATGGTCGGCGCGCAGCGAGGAGAGAAACGACGGCGCGGTTTGGCCACGGTGGTCCGGCGATGCTCCGGTGATGCTCCGGTGAAGGCGAGGGGAGCACCGCGTAGAACGCGAGAAGACAAAGCCAACGGTGTGGTTAAAAGTGACCGGCTCCACCAGTAGGCGTCGCAAAGGCCGACGAACACCTTCGGTTCACAAAAGTAAAATGGAGATTGTGGAGAGAAGAAAGGGAGGGGACTTGAAATTTTCGGGGTGGATGAGGATTAGAAGGGCACACGGTGCTCCCTTTCATATGGGCGGAGGTGGACCGGAGAGGGAGATCAACGAACGAATGTCTTTCGATGGTGGTTCGTTTTCTCGCGAAAATGCATATGAAGGAGTGGGGAAACGGTTGGGAATGGAAGAGTCAAGAAGAGATGAAGTGAATGCACTTGATTTCGTGAGAAACGATTGAGAAAATCAAAAGATATGGAAGTTTGAATAACCGGCGTCCATGGCGTGCTCACTGCAAGACGAGATGCTCTCGGGGCGATGATGAACAATCATCATGCAGTCTTTCATCCTCTCCCTTTTTTTTTTTATTTTTGTTTGGGATTTTGGAATTGAGCTCAAACAATTTCGAAAAATCTAAAAAAATTGAAACTTCCCCGAGACTCAAAGAACTCAAATAAAGTATTTTTAGTAAATATTAATTTTAATTTAATCTTATTAAATAAAAATTCTAATTAAGCTTTAGTTTAAACCAAATAAATTCAAAAATTTGAAAATAGGGTATAAATGGATAGATTAGAATTTTAGATGAATTTAGAAATTTTAAAGGGCTCAATCGGAGTTAAAACAAAAAAGAACGGGATCTCGGAAGTTTGAAAAGAGAGAAAAGAATAAACCAATTTTCTGAAATTATTTTTGAATTGAAAAATCAAATTATGACGTCATCAAGCAAAATGATTTTGAAATGAATTATTTTTCTGAGGAAAATGAATTTAGGACGCCACAAGGATTTTAATTTTCGACCAAATTATTTTGTAAAGAAAATAATTTTATTCATTGACCGGTTTTATCAGCGAGAGAGAAAAGAGAGAGCGAAAAGAGCGGACGGTCGGATGAGCGATGGACGCAAGAAAGAAATCAAGACCATCGGATGGAGAGCGAAGGAGTTAGGTGAAGATGGACGAACGAGATTAGATCGGGCCGCAGAGAATTAAATTTGATTTAGATTTTCAGAAAACACCAGAAATATTCAAAGAACTTCCCGGAGACATTTTGGACTTAATAAAAATATTTTCAACTACTGTTGGCATTTTAATTTTCATAGTTAAAATACTTTTTATTTTCAAAATAGATTTTAAAACTCCAGAAAAACTCAGAACACCAAATAAAGGACAACTAAATCCAAATAATTCATTTGAATTAGGATTTTTATAGAAAATCAAAATATCATTTTATTTAATAATTTTTTTTAAGTTTTTACTTTAAATTACTTTTCAAATCCAGCTTTCTAAAAGCAGAAAATCAGGGCAAACAAAATTCAAATTTCACACAAACAAAACTCTTATTTTTATTTGAAACTAAATAAATTTTATTTTATATTTTAAATTAAATTTTTTTTCTCCGAAAATTTGGAATAAACAGCTGGGCTGTTACAACAACCGAACATGCACATGAAATGCACAGTCGGTTTCTTGCCATGCCAAGCTTCATAAGGCGTCATCCCGGTAACGCTCTTCGTCGGCGAATGGTTCAAGATGAACACTGCAGTGCTCACCGCCTCCCCCCAAAAGGTGCTCGGCATCTGCTTCGCCTTGAGGAGACAGCGTGCCATGGCCATCACTGTTTGATTCTGGCGCTCCACGACCCCATTTTGTTGCGGTGAGTACGGCGCCGTGAGCCGCCGGTGAATGCCCTTCTCCGCGCAATACTCGCCGAAGGTCACCGCCGTGAACTCGCCTCCTCGGTCCATGCGTAGATCACGGAGTTTCCTGCTGGTCTCCACCTCGATGCCGGCTTGGAATTTCTTGATCGCGCCCGCCTCGTCCTTCCCCGACAACAGCACCAGCCACATATAGCGGCTAGCGTCGTCGACGAGTAGGAGAAAATACCGCCTACCGCCATGGGTCGCCGGAGTGATTGGCCCGCAAAGATCGCAGTGGACGAGATCAAGCCGGCCCTTTGTGCGGTACTTGGCTTCCAGAGGGAATGGCGAGCGTCGTTGCTTGCCGACAAGGCACGCGTCACACAGCTAGTCGACATGATCTAGTAGTGGAAGCCCACGCACCATGTCGCCACGCCCAAGTTTCTTCAACCCCTCGAAGCTTAGGTGACCGAACCGCTCATGCCCGCGTCACGTATTGTCATTCGCGTGTGCCAGGAGCAAGATTGGTTGAGCGAGCGTGAGGGACATCTTGTACAGTCGATCGCTGTACCTTGGCGAGAAGCTCCCTCCTCGGATCGCGCACTCGTAGTACGCCGTCCTCGATCAACACTTGGCACCCGACCTCGTCGAGTTGTCCCAAGCTGATGATGTTCTTTGCAGCGATGGGATGAAGTATACGTCCGACAGCACACGATGGCGTCCACCCCGAGCCGCGAACATGATCGTGCCGCGCCCGAGGATGTCCACCATCGACGAGAGAAGCAGCCGGGAGCCTAGCTCTGCAGCCGCCGCTCGCGCGTCGAGCCGCTGCTCCACGGAGCGGAGACGGCCCGTGACCTCCTCGATGGGCAACTCCTCGATGTCCAGCAGCGTGTCGATTGAGATCGCGACCTGCATGAACCGATCAGGGACCACATGGAGCAACTTACGAACGACCTCGGCTTCGTCGATCTCTTCGCTGACAAGACATAGGTTGTTGGCGTGGCCCGCAGTTCGCATCGAGAAGTCATCCATGTTCTCGCCTTCCTTGAAGGCGATGTTGTTGAAGTCGCACCGGAGTTTCTGCACGTTCGCCACGTGCACCCGTTCGACGCCCTTCCTCACGACCTTGACCGCCTCTCATGTCTCCTGCGCAGTCTCCTTGCTGCCGATGAAACTCAGCATCTCCGCCGGGACTGAGCGAGCGATCGCTGCTAGTGCCAGCCGATCCTCGCTGTACTCGACGTCGCCGGGTTCAATTGCGCCCCACAGGCCTTGTGCCTACAAGTTGATGCGCATCATCACCACCCACTCCGGGTAGTTTGTCTTCGTCGGCGATCGGCATCGAACGGACGGCGCTTCCTTGACCACGCGCTCGATGATGACCTCGCGCTCCCAACCATTCTGTTGTCGCGGACGGCGAGGACCATGTGATGGCGACCGAAGTCGTTCGCTCCGCGGAGGAGTGACCAACCTGTCTCCCACCGGAGCTGACATGGCCACCAGGATCCTGAACGGGGCTCTGATGCCAAATGTTGGACTTCGACGCTAGTTGAAGGCCTTCACTTCAAGTTGAAAGGACTTCTCTGCAAATGATGAAGGACTTCTCTGCAAACTTGAAGGACTTCTCTGCAAACTTGAAGGACTTCTCCGAAGTGAGCTACGACCACGAAGGAAGCTACAACCACGAAGGAAGGACACAAGCGGATGTTTGAACTTCCTGGAGACAACAACTTTTTTATTTGTGCTTCTCACTTCAACATTTTCTACTTCCTCCTTTATATAGCATTCGTACATAGGAACTGACCCACTAAATACAAGAAGAAACCGAATTACTAAATGCTTGTAAAAACTGACCTGCACTAGATGGTTTATGAATGGAAGACATGCCGCTGGTCTGATCTTTTGCCGCTGCCGACTCATGCCGCGCCTTCTCACTCTTGCTCGCTCCTGCTGCCACTGTCGCCACCTGTTTTGCCCTCTTTGCTCACAGCTTCCCCGGTCGACCTGACACCGCTCGCCTCTTTTGACCACCGCTCTGAGTAGCTCGAGGCAGCCATGGTCACCTGCTCTGCCAGCCACACCGCATCTCCCCGAGCATTCTCGGCCATGCCATGCGCCGCCATCGCCTTGGCCAAGCTTCCGTGCCGAACCACCTTTCTTGGCCTATTTAAGCAACCAAGGTCCCTTAGTCGAAGCCAACACTCCCCAGAGCCAGCCTGACACCCCCAAAGCTTCCCTCATCCCTTCAATTACCGGCGATTGCAGAAATCCCAAAAGTGAGCCCTAACCCAATGTCCTCTCTCCGACCAACCATTCTACGATTAACTTCGTCTGTAGACTCCCCGACCTCTCAGAAACACATCCCGACCTTCACCTTAGCTCTCCAACCACCCCTTCTTCCCCATCGCCGAGAACCCCCCAATAGCCGAACCACCTCACTGTGGCCAGCCCATCTCCGGCTTCCTCAGCCCAAACCGACCTTTCCACGAGCCTCCTCTATCCCCACTGATGATCAAACACCGGTCCGATCGCCCAATAAAGCCCTATTGAACCCACAATGTCCGAACCTTCTGTATAGGAAAATGGCTCACCGGCGGCGATCATCGGACTTTCCGTCCTAACCGACCCCAAAAATGGAACCCCTAGCGCCCCAGGAACCCAACCGTGGTCTCCAAATGCGTCGCAGGAAGGGGAAGGTTAAGCCCAAGAAACCGAAGAGTACAAACTCGTCGAAGTCATAGACCCGCATGGCAAGTCACATGTTTTTGATCATGTTGGATTCGTTGGAACTCGGACTCAGAAACTAACGTGGACTATTTTGATGATTGCGGCAGGCTCGGATGGAATTTGAGGACTTTATAAGATTTCCATGAAGTACAAGAACGTCCCAAACGGAGTCCGTATGAGGAAGTTATGCCCGTTTGAACTTGGTACCATTGCAGCAGTCCGAATCTGATTCCAAAACGAGTCCAACTCGAATTCTTGCTTGACTTGGTCCCAAAGTGACGTGGTGACCTCCATTATTCCTTCCATGCATGTCCATGACTCCTCGACCCTTTCCTTCGTTCTTTTCTAGGTTCCTAAGCACAATTAAATCACTTGCATTAGGTAGCGGTCTATTCTCAGTAACATATGAACCAAGGAATGAATTCACCTGGTAATTAAGTTGACGAGCACGAGCTCGAGTAAGTGGTCCTTGCAACACATGCTGTGGATGAGTTGTATCCATGGAAGGGATGTCCTCATCATCCTCCCGTTCATTAGTCTCATGAAGGTACTAGGTGCATTAATTAAACCAAAAGGCATTACTAACCACTCATATAACCCAAACTTAGTTTTAAATACCGTTTTCTATTCATCGCCTAATTTCATGCGGATTTGATGATAACCACTACGCAAATCTACCTTGGAGAAGACAATAGAGCCACTCAATTCATCAAGCATATTATCTAACCTAGGAATATGATGACGATACCTAATGGTGATATTATTAATTTCTCTACAATCCACACACATGCGTCATGATCCATCTTTCTTTGGTACTAAAATGACTGGAACAGCACAAGGGCAAAGAGATTCGCGCACATACCCTTTATCAAGCAACTCTTGCACTTAGCTCTGAATTTCTTTAGTTTCTTCTGGATTGGTCCTGTATGGTGCGCGGTTTGGCAAGGATGCACCAGGAATTAAATCAATTTGATGCTCAATCCCACGAAGTGGTGGCAGCCCCGACGGTATGTCTTCCGGAAAGACATCTTTGTAGTCCTGCAAAATATTAGTATGGCAGGTGGCAAAGAAGAAGGTATATCCTCAAATGAAAACAAAGCATCTTTGTAAAGTAATGCATAGCAAACAAAATTACTAGCATCTAGTTCATTCATATCAGATTTGGTAGCAAGAAAACAAGCACCTTTCAACTTAATTTCTTTATTTTTCACATGAGCAGATTTAGGTTCTTTCTTTTTATGTTGCTCAAGCTCTTTTGCTACAATCTGATTCTCACTCTCAGCATTCGCTAGGCATTTCTCTCTACTAGCTATAGCAAGGTCATCTTTAATAATTTGTTCAAGAGTCATAGGATGCAGCACAATTTTCTTTCTCTTGAACATGAGAGAGTATTGATTATTCCTACCATGATGCGCACAATCAGTATCATATTACCAAGGTCTTCCTAATAGTAATGAACAAGCTTGCATAGGAACAGCATCGCAATCAACATAATCATGGTACGAACCCATAGAAAAATGTACTCTTACCATCCGTGTTACCTTCAACTTACCACTATTGTTGAACCATTGAATATAATATGGGTGGGGATGAGGTTTAGTCGACAAAGCAAGCTTCTCCATCATATCCATAATCGCCAAATTATTGCAACTCCCACCATCAACAATTATGCAAATTGAGCGTTCTTGAACAACGCCCTTGATTTGGAACAAGTTATGGCGCTGGTTTTGATCGGCATGAGACACTTGAGCACTTAGTACACGTTGCACTATAATGCTCAAATATTTGTCGGCATCTTCAGCGCCAACATGCTCCTCCTCATGTTCAGATTCATCATCATCATGTCCTGTAGGATTATTTGCAAGCATAGCATATGTTTCATCATCAATGTCACTAGCAGATGAATACCCACCATCATCGCGTATAATCAATACACGCTTGCTTGGATATTCCCGCATCATGTGTCCATAGCCTTTGCAACGATGGCATTGAACGTCCCTCGTTCGTCCTGTCGAAGCAACCGAAGAGGAGGTTTTTGCAGAAAGTTGTGGTGTTGATTTGTGTTCTTCGGAAACTCGTGGCACCGAATTTGACGTAGTAGGGCGCTGCTTGTTGTTGGAGGGTAATGATGGGGGTGCCATAGTGGATGAGGTAGAAAGTGTGCGCGGCGTCCATGAATTTGTGCGACCTGCAGAAGGGTTAGATCGTATTCTCGTTTGGCGTCCCTGCAATTCATGTTCAGCTTTGCAAGCAAGATGAAACAGTCTAGTAATAGAGTTGTAATCTTTGTAATCAAGGATGTCTTGAATTTCTCGATTCAACCCTCCCAAAAACCTAACCATTGATGCCTCCTCATCCTCAACTAACCCACAACGCAACATACCAATTTGTAATTCCTGATAGTATTTTTTCACAGATTTTGCACCTTGTTGTAAGCGTTGCAGTTTATTTAACAAATCACGAGCATAATATGAGAGAACAAATCGATAGCGCATAAGTAATTTTGAAGCCTCCTAAGTGTTAGGTATGTTGTTGGGTTGTTGACGGCAATGTTCTTTCCACCAAATAGAAGCAAAGTCGGTAAATTCACTAGTAGCAGCTCTAACTCGTCTATTCTCAGAAAAATCATGGTAAGCAAATTTTTGATCAACAGCTAGTTCCCAATCAAGATAACCATTAGGATCATATTTACCATTAAAAAGAGGCATAGTGTATTTAACTTTAGCAAAAACATCATCGTGGTCACGTACCTCACGTCGTGGGGGTTCTCTTCTCATACCTTGTTGGTTAAAACGCAATTGTCGACGAGCTCGATCGTTGTTGTGGTTAGCCCTGCCGTCGGCCTTGAAATCACCCACATGATCGAATTCATCTTGTCCCTCTACCGGTGCAGCAGGAGGAACCACAACGGATGCTTGGGCAATCTCCTTAAGGCGCGCCATAATACCTGCTAGAGAAGCGTTAGTGACACCTTGTGCTCTCTCCATCGCAGCGAGCGTCGCGTTTGTCTCAATCTGGGCGCCCTCGAGTTGAGCAAGTCGCTCATTCGTGACCCTGACATCCTCCTCAAGGCCCTCCGTACAGAGATTAATTTCGCGCCTGAAATGTTGTATGATTCCCTTCGTACGAGGAGTGTGAGAGGTATCATGATCTGAAAACTCTCCAGAACCTGCCATTGTTAACAAAAATACAAGAATATATCTGTAGGATGTGGTGCTTCAAAAAGTCGCTCGCACTCAAACCTTCTGTCGAATTCTTACCAATTCTTACCAAGCACACAGTGGCGATCGGCAACCAGCGATGGCAATATATCTGTGAAGATTGGATGGTGCGATTGCCAGGTGAAGCTCAGCCTGTACGGTGTAGAAAGGTGTAGCTGGGAAGGCTCAAGTTTGGTAGCAAGGAGTAGCAATAATTAATTCAGAAAATGCAAGTTGAACAATCGCTCAACGACGGTACTGTGCTGGTCCTAGGCTGGACCGTACTAGAGACGCGAGCCTAGAACACAAATGAAATACACCGCACAGAAAGAAACTAGATGACGCTGCACACGAAGCTCGGAAGCTCGGAAAAGGATGCCGTCTTCACGAGGAACCTTAGAATCACTTGCAGAAGGGCTCCGTCAATTTTGAGCAAATTTTGAGAAACTTGAATTTTTCTCGGTTCGTGGGCCCGTTTTGAGGCCCTAAACGACGTTTTTTGGGGTCGAAGCTGCTGCACATGTGCCAGGAGGCTTACACGGATCTAAAATCTCTAGATTTCCCACACTTCATTTTTTCGCTCTATCTTCTCGTTTCCTTTCCAACGGATCAAGAATCACCTCAATCGGAGGTCGTATGCAAAAGTTATGTGTTTCTCTCTCTCTGTCTCTTTTTTTCTTTTTTCTTTTTTTTCCCGAAACCAGCTAGGGTTTCCTCTTTTCTTTCTTTCTTTTTTTTGGAAACTGAATCTAACTGCAGCAGTGAGACCAAACGTGAGCAGAACTCAAAACTCTAAAGGACTAGACGCTAAGAGCAGCAAAGGACACGGCGATGCAACCGAAAGTTCAACAATGCAAAGTAGATGGTATGGCGAATAGCAAAGTTAGGATTCTGAAGCTGTCTTGACAGGTGGTCATCCGACACAACTGAAGAACAGAAGTTTGCACAATGGCTAAACCTAAACTCAACGAAATCCTAGTCTTAGCAAGGGAGGCAGTGGCTCCTATATAGGGAGAACGACCAGAAGTGGCGTCCAAAGTGTACGCCCTAGGGTTACAAGGCCCATGGGTCCAAGTGGTGGTAGCGCAGTACCCTTTTGACTTGGAGTCAGAAACCAACATATACTATTTTGATGATTGCGGCTGGCTCGGATGGAATTTGAAGATTAGGTTAGATCCTTTGGAAAGTAGACTTCATAAGCTTTTCATGAAGTACAAGAACGTCCCAAACGGAGTTCGTATGAGGAAGTTATGCCCGTTTGAACTTGATACCATTGCAACAGTTCGAATCTGATTCCAAAACGAGTCCAACACGAATTCTTGCTTGACTTGGTCCCAAAGTGACGTGGTGACCTCCATTATTCCTTCCATGCATGTCCATTACTCCACGTCCCTTTTCTTCGTCCTTTCCCAGGTTCCTAAACACAATTAAATCACTTGCATTAGGTAGCGGTCTATTCTCAGTAACATATGTACCAAGGAATGAATTCACCTGGTAATTAAGTTGACGAGCACGAGATCGAGTAAGTGGTCCTTGCAACACATGCTATGGATGAGTTGTATCCATGGAAGGGATGTCCTTATCACCTTCAAACTTCATGTCTGAGTACTTCTTTAAGGAGAGGATACTTCGCCACTTTGGACATTACATCGAGGACCTGGGTTCCGGGTGTTAACATGCTGAAGGATCGGAAGGGTCGGCGACAGAGCCGACGTATTAGAAATGACATGGATGAATCACAAGCTGGAACACCGGGTGCACGTTGTGGGCGATGCGGTCAGAAGGGGCACACAGGTGGACGATGCAATGCATGTCCTGATCAGTAGTTTATACAAACTACAGCTAAATTTCATGTACCATTTGTATAACTTGCATGTTACATCTCTTTTCTGTAATATAGTTGGTGTTTATGTAATGTTGTGTAAATTATTTATGTACTGCAACGTACTCGGCTACAGCAACTGGCTGCAGCAATGTACTCGGGCTCTGTAGTGGACTGTGCAACACCAGACTGCTTCCTCGAAGACCACGAAATGAGAGAAGTGCCAATGAATTGGCAGGTGCCCGAAGTGCTCTTCCTATCTATCCTGCAGCCGGCAAAGTCTGCATCCGAGTAGACTCTCAAGGGAAGACAGGACGAGGAAGAGTACCAGATACCATAGTCAATGGTAGCTCGAAGGTACCGAAGAACACGCTTCACCGCCTGGCGGTGAGATACGCGAGGAGAAGCCTGAAACCGAGCACAAGACACACGGAGAAGTGTATGTCCGGTCTCGAGGCAGTAAGGTACAAGAGGGAGCCGATCATACTACGATACTCCTTCTGATTAACTGGCTCGCCGTCCTTATCTGGGTCGAGTGGAGCTGATGTAGCCATAGGAGTGGACACTGGCTTCCCATCACTCATATCGAAGCGCCTCAGGAGGTCTTGAGTATACTTGCCCTGATGCAAGAAAGTACCCTCCCGAGTCTACTTAATTTGGAAGCCAAGGAAGAAGCTCAACTCGCCCATCATGCTCATCTCAAACTCTGAGCTCATGACATTGGAAAACTGGGAAACGAGAGCATGCGAGGAGCCGCCAAAGATGATGTCATCCACATAGATCTGGACGAGCAGAGGATCATTGCCATGCCGGCAAATGAACAAGGTCTTGTCTACTTTACCCATTTCGAAACCATGACTCAACAGATAGAACTTAAGCCTCTCATACCAAGCTCTAGGGGCCTGCTTAAGTCCATACAACGCTTTAGAGAGCTTGTAGACATGGTTTGGGTATTTGGAGTTTTTGAAACCAGGAGGCTGTCTCACATAGACTTCTTCCTCAATAAGGCCATTGAGGAAGGCAATCTTGACGTCCATCTGGTAAACCTTGAAACCCTTAGAAGGCTGCAAGGTGGCGAGATTCTAATGGCCTCAAGTCTAGCTACAGGGGCAAAGGTCTCCTCGAAATCTAGACCCTCAACCTGGGAGAACCCCTGAGCTACTAGTCTAACCTTGTTTCGAATAACCACACCATCCTCAATTTACTTGTTCTTAAACACCCACTTAGTCCCAATGATATTGTGACCTTGTAGGGGCTCAACAAGTAACCAGACCTTGTTTCTCTCGAAATTCTCTAACTCCTCATGCATGGCATTTACCCAAGACTCGTCAGATAGAGCATGACAAACGTCCTTGGGCTCAAATGTGGCAATGAAAGCAGAGTGGAGACAGAAGAGTGACATGCCAGACTTTGAGCGTGTGACTCGCTCAAAGAGGTCTCAATCATCCGCTCGTAAGGATGAGCTTTACGGATATGTCTAGGAGGTCCAGGATGAGATGAAGAAGTGGCCTCTACCTCGTGAGCTGACGAGGTAGGAACAGAGCCACTAGCTCCAGAGGAGGCAGAAGGCATGAGCTGATCGCCTTTAGATGCGGTGGAAGATGGCACCTCAAGGGGTGGATGAGGGACTGGATCGGGTAGACAACCCTCGTCTCCATCGTCTTCATCATCCACAAAGATGGTCTCAGACTGCTCTAAAGAACCTGAGATATCGGGCCTAATCCCTGACCGCCTCGTCGAAGGTCACCTCACAGTGCATGCCATTTTACTAGACTCATGCCTGTGCCCTATAAGCCCGCGAAGAAGTCGAGTAGCCTAGAAAGATCCCATCACAAGAACGTGACTCGAACTTATCTAGGTTCCCGGACTTCAAAATAAAGCACTTGCAACCAAAGACACGAAAATGAGATACACTGGGCTTTCGCCCATATCTCAGCTCATAAGAAGTGCGGTGCAAGTATGCCCTGAGAAAAACTCAATTTGAGACATGGCACGCTGTGGCTATAGCCTCGGCCCAGAACTTCCGCGGTGTAGTGTATTCATCGAGCATCGTCCTGGCCATCTCGACCAAGGTGCGGTTCTTCCTCTCCACAACGCCATTCTGCTGTGGGACATGCGGAGAAGAGAACTGGTGCTCTACTCCTGTCTCACCACAGAACCTCTCGAAGTAGGAATTCTTGAACTCCGTGCCATTGTCACCGCGGATCGCTCGTAAGGCACCTGGAAGCTCAACAGAAAGTCTACTGAAAAGACCTCGAAAATGTGTAAACATCTCATCCTTCGAGGCCAAGAAAAACACCCAAAAATACCTCGAGAAGTCTTCGACCACGACAAGAACATACCACTTCCCTCATGCTGACTGCACTCGAGCTGGTCCAACCGTATCCATATGGAGCAGCTGTCCTGGTGCATCGGTCATAGTAACTATGACTGGAGGATGGGAAACGGCAACCATTTTGCTGTGCCGGCAAGGAGCACAAACTAGATCTTTGACCATCTTGAGTTTTGGCAGACCACGAATGAGATCGTGGCCGCTAACTCGCGTCAAATGGTCAAATCCAATATGACCAAGTCTCTTATGCGAGCGAAGGTCACGGGACTCGAAGCAACCAAACAGGAGAGGATCACGGAAGACTCGGAAAAATCAGCACGAAGATCCTCCCAAAGCGAGAAATCCGCAAACCGGACTACCAAGAATCAAGAATTTTGCAATTGTTTTCTTAAAACTCACCTCAAAGTCGTCATCGGTGGAGAAACGGAAAGCAAATTATATTGCAGCTTACTAACCAAGGCAACATCTCTCAAAATAAATGAATCATTAATGCGACTTTGTACCTTTGGCGATGGCGCCTAGATGAAGCGTCTCCAAGGTGATCGTCTCATCACCGGAGCTCGGGCAGGGAAGAAAACCAACGGAATCTCCGGTCATGTGTCGTGAACACCGAGTCTCACGAGCCAAACCTTTCCTTCCACCGCCGGCGAACCCGAGTCAAGCAGTAAAGTCTCGATCGGGTAAATCAAGAGTGATTTTGGCACCCAATCTTGAGTAACACATCGAGCGATGAAGTAGTCAAGCACGACCGACCTCTATCTACCCTCGCTCTCGTCACCCAAAGCGCGAAGGTCTATGTGCGCACTGAAGTCATTCTTTGGGTCCAACCGCTACGGAGAGCGAGTGAGCACCGGCGAAGATGTCGATCACGCCGCGGGTAGCTATCTCGGCGGGGAAAGCGAGATCTACCCTCAGGACGGTGGAAGTCACGACCAGGAGCAGCACGATGACCAAAACTAGAAGACTCAGAAAAACCAAGTCCTCGATGCTGTCCAAAACCATCAGAAGTAACTGAGGCAAACCTAGACCTCGTGTTGGCCTTAGGTGCACTCAAGGTCTGGGGCTGACCCTGAATACGCCTAAGAGCTGCAACACGGTCTCTACGCGCGATCTTGGCGTGCTCAAGCATCGATCGATCAAATGTCCATCCTTCGACGAAGGTGCAATGATACCGCCTACGAGGCGTAGTAGCATAATGGGGCTTCGCCCGAGAGGTCAAGTCGGTGAAATCACCTTCTTGTCAAATCCCTTGGACAAAGCCCGCTGACTTGAATTTGACCTTCTCGGTCCTGGGCTTAGTCTCGATCACACCTAGTGCTATGGGTCTGAGCATGGCAGGTGGATGCTTCCTTCTGTCCTCAAGGAAATCGTATCCTAGACCCTGATTAAATTTGCATATTTTAGATTGGTCTAGAATAAGATTGAGCTTCTTCTTGCCTCCTACAAATTTCTCAAGAGTGTTCATAAAATACTGACACTCCCGAAAGAGAGAGGTGCAAGAAGAGCAAGGGGAAGAAGGAACAGCAGAGGGTAAGAGAGCAGAAGAAGAACCAATAGCGAGGAACGAATGGCTTGTGCACGCACGGTAGACTACGAAGGGACATCCCCACGCTAGCCAATTGGTTCACGGCGCTGGCGTCTCTTCCAAACCCTCATGCTTCTTCCCAACACACATTACAAGCGCGATGGTTGCTTCTCTAGTAGGTCCTTAGTTAGCTTCACACATTTTTCATCTAAAGCAATCAAGTCAGATTTTAGTTTGTTACAATGATTGCAAGGTGAACTAACAGGGTCCTTAGAAGCAAACTGAGTCATTTTCTTATTGTAGTCAATCATTTCTTGAAACTGTTTTGAGACAGATTCAAGTTGAGCAGTAAGCTTAGGACAATTCACACATGAAGCAATAGGCTCAAGCAGAAAAGCTTGTAATTCTGCAATTTTATGATCTGCCCGTTTTAGGTTCATCTTCAAATTGTTACAACTTTCATAAGTCTCGGGCAGATCGAGAAGCAATGTATAAAGACCTCTAAAAGCATTATCCTTATCCTCACATGATGTGCAAGAAATAGTCTCAACAGGAACTACCCTACTCATCTCAAGCTCAGCAAGAAGACTAATGTTCTCCACCTTAATCAAATCAAGCTCAGAAGACAGACTAGCATGAGAGGTCCTTAATTTCTCCATGTCACCAAGTAAGGCACAATATGTATCACATTCGTCACGGGAGGGAGCAGATATAAGTGAAGTAAGCTCCCGTGACAGTCTATCTACTTCCTTCTCCAACTCAGTACATCTAGCCCTAGACTTAGCATGGAATCTACCTAGCTTAAGGAAAGCATCATTAAGCTGGTCATAAGTAGGGCTCACCTCGTCGGAGTCGGAGTACAGCTCGCTGTCGCTCAGTTCGCCCTCGAGGGCCATGAAGCATATGTCGGAGAAGTCGTCGCCACCTTTAGGGTCTTGATCACCGGTCCCGTCGTCGTCGCTCCAACCCTACACCTCGCTGAGGTCGAGGTCGTCGAATGCGGTGAGAACGCGGTGGAAGAGCTTCTTGGCCTTCCCAAAGTCGCGGAACTTCTTCTTGCCTTGCGTCTGAGCTGGAGGCTTCTTGTTGCCACAATACTCGAAGCAAATCACGGGTCCTCCTCTCCTTCCGTCCCTCCTTCTCTTGTAGGCATGAGAAAATTTACGAGCAAGGAGAGCCAACTGATCATCCGCAAGCTGCTCTAACAGATCATCATGTAATACCCTGATCGTCGTTACGGCATAAGATTTTAAATCCACCGCGGAATCGCCGGTTTTTCGGTAAAACGCGGGAAGGGAAAAATATAAATTGTAGAACATTGTAAAATAAATTAAAATAATTAAAATAATTAAATTGGATGTTTTGGGTGTCGGAGGGTGGGCGGCCGCTTTGGGCAGTCACCCAAATGGGGCCTGCACCCCTCCCAAACCCTAGCACCCCTCTTTATAAACCCCCTCTGTTGGCCCCTCCCCTCTTTCCACCCCAAACCAGCCACCATCACCCCCTTGGGCGCCCCCCTTCTCCCCCCTTGCTGCTGCCATGGTGCCAAGGAAGAAAAGAAAGGGAAGAGAGGAAGGAGAAGGAGAAGGAGAAGGAGAAGAAGGAGAAGAAGAAGAGGAGCAAAAATTGGGGAAATTCTTTATATACATAATTTTTACTCATCCCAAATCCTCTGTTTTATAGATTAATTAGGGTTCTTGGCACGGAATTTGATGGTAGATAATAGATCAATTGCCCGATTAGAGTTTAGTCGCGGGCTGATTTTAGATATATTCGCGCAGCGCGGTTTGTCTCGCGGTTTTGATCTAGAAAACGAATTTTCCTGCGGGTCTTCCCAAAAGAAAAGTTGTAGAGAACTTCCATATGTATCTTCTGTATATTTTTAAAATTTTTTTACCGTGGTATCTGGGAGATACGGAGTCGGTAATACTGCTGTCCGGCAGGCGGACAGATTGGTATAGTCCGACGGTAATCCGGGGTTTAAAAATAGTAAATGAATTTTCTGGCCTTGGCCGTAGTTGGAAAAGTTGTAGATAATTTAGAGATATAGTTTCTATATAAATTTGGGAATTTTTAGGCCCCTGTGCTGTTGTGGGCACGCTTTTGAACGTGGCTGCCCAATCTGCCAGAGCAGAGTTCTTCCTCTGTTTTGGGCATTAAATTAATCCTAGCTGTGATTAAAATAAAAATAGGTGTTCTCCATGAAAATTGTAGGTTTTTAAGTCGTGAATCCAGAGAGGTATCATTTGCTGTATTTCGATCTATATTTTTAAAGATACAAAATTGTGAAGCAGCGCTGCTGCAGAGGATAATTTGTTGAATTGTTGAGCGGAGAGTAGTTTGTGCGGGTTCGGGTCTCTAGCGATGTTTTATATATTTTTGTCGTTTTTGTATGCTGTGGTTGAGTGCTGAGAGTTCTCTTATGGACAGGTGGTCTTGTCCCTGGGCGCTCTTGATTTTTGTTGTGCTTCGCTTCACCGGATTGAGGCAAGTAAACGTAGCAGTGGTTGCTACCGTTTAACCTGTTGTTCTTATTACATTCAGTTTACATTATTATCGTAATTCGATACAATTGCCATGATTGCATGATATTTTAATTGGGTAATTGTTGCTTAATGTTAAAATGTTGATCATGGAATTAGCATGTGGTGGATGTGGATATATTGTGCGCATGATAATGTTCCTTTCGGATGAATTAATGTGATTAATGAACTATCATATCATTCATATCACTCATGTCATATCATGTCCTTTGTATGTGAATGTCGCCGCTTATAGCCGCGACCGTACCGGTACAGCGTCGTATATTGCCGTAATACGACACACCTCTTCGCCCGCGAGAAGCATTCGTATATTGCCGAAATACGATGCATCGCACTTCCTGCCCTAGCAAGAGTAATGTGGAGCATAGCATGAGCATTCATATGTATTGCATTGTGGAATTATCATTTGCATACATATGCAATATAATATGGTGAAGTTATGTTGTGGAATGTACAACTTCATAGTTGTAATGTGAAATTGGCTCTTGTGAGCTATTGATGGAATGAAGGTTGTGGTTGTGGTCTTGGAATGTGGTTCGTCCCTTGTGTGATTGTGGTGGTGGTATGAAACTCTTTTCTCTTGTTTTAATTGTTTATAGTAATTGTGGATATGGGAAGTAATATAGTATTGAAGTAAGTCATATATATGTTTTATTGCTTTTGGTAGTGGTTGAGGATTTAAAGTAGTCAATCATGATTTAATTGTTAATGCTTTACCGTCATTGATAGTGAATTGAGGTAGAGAGTATAAACGTTGTTAATTGTGAAAGATTAAATGTTGATGCTTAATCTATTGTGGTTTGTGGAGGAATAAATGTTCCTTTTGCATTTAATACGGGATAAAATGATTGCATTCATATGCTAATTAAATCTGAAATTCTAGAGGTATGATTCATGAAAGTTTATGGTGATTTAATATATATGAACATAAATTGTAATTGTGGATGTATGGAATTATCATGATGATGTTTAAATTGCTTGTAGTTTGAATAACTTGTTAAACTGTTTGCTTGCTGAGATTTTTATCTCACTCTTGCTTCCCCCTCACTACAGGTGGACTTTGAGCATGCATTGGGAAGGGTAGAGTGGCACCGCACTGATGCACTTGGATTATAATCCTAATGCTGAAATAAAGTTGAAATAATTCTAGTCATTTGCTTAGTTATCATATTGATGTATGTTTTATCTTGTTAATGTTATTTTGGAACCGTTCATTTGGTTATTTTGTTTAAGTTGATTATGAATATTAATTTGTTCTTATTATTCTGTTATTCCTTAGTTGTTTACGCTTCCGCTTATACTATCTTGCTTAGCATTGTTGCTAGTTTTTTTTGTAAATTGACTAGCTGTAGAGTAGCATTAGTAGCATCCTGGGGCATTGTGGGTCCTGGGGTGTTACACATCAGTTACGTCACAGAGAGCAGCAAGGGAGAAACCGCAAATCGAATCAGAATAGGGGCCTGAAGAAGAAACGGGATCGGTGACCAAGGCCATCGACTGTGACTTCGACCTCCGAGAGACAACGTCAATCTCGTGAGTCTTGAGGCGCGAGTACAGCGCGTCAAGAGTCAAGGTCGAGAGGTCTGTCGTGTCTTTGATGGTGGTCACTTTCATCTCCCAAACACGCAGATCGAGTGCTGTAAGCACCTGACGAGCATTGTCCGAGTCGGGGTATGTGAGACCGACCGCTCGGAGGTTGCTCAAGATCTTATGAAAACACGCAAAGCACTCGTCGAGGGATTCACCAGCAAGCATCTCGAATTTGTTGTATTCTCGCTTGAACTGGTCCTGTCGAACCATCTTGATATGAGTGGTGCCCTCATGGTATGCGTTGAGGGTCACCCAGATATCGAAGGCGGATGACAGGTGAGAGATGCGATCGAATTCGCTTATGCTCAATCCCTGAATGATGATGTTCCTTGCCTTTGCATTTGCATCGACATCGGGCATGTTCGCCACATTGATGTCCTCATCGGCAGGAACAGCAAATCGCACATTTACCTTCCGCCAGATGGCATACCCTTGAGCCTAGATGTATGTCTCCATTCGGCTCTTCCAGAAAGGGTAATCGATGCCATCAAAGACGGGAGGCTTGGTCGAGTACTTGTCTGTCGCCATGGCTCTTGAGACCGGTTGATCTATTGACAAGAGCTAACCGGCTCTGATACCAATTGTAGGATCGGAAATGGCAACAGAGGGGGGGTGAATGGTGTCTTTATCCAAAATAACTTTTTCTCCGATAGCTATGGAAGCTATGAAGAAGGAGAATGAGCGTTCACAAAAATCAGACCGCCAAAATAGATGAAACCGACTTTGCCGAAAAGGCTTCGAAGCACCAAGGTTGAGAGCTCACAGAGAATGAAGAAAACTGATAGGGAAGCACTGAATGCTGAAAACTGAACACAGACAAACAAGCCAAAACACTAAGCTACTGCTGGCGGAAAAACAGAGAGATGCTGCTGAAAAATGAAAACAGAAAGATTTCCGAACTTGCATTGCTTTTCTCAAGCTACAGAAATCAGAACTTCAAGTTATATAGCCGATTGCAGCTGCTGACAACATGGATTTTAGACCTGAGTGACACTGCCGAAAACTGAGAAATCATAGCTACAAAACTAATTAGATTTCAATGCCATACATTATCAGAAAAGGGGAGAGGAAATCAGAAAAGAAAAGCCGAAACTGGACCAAAAAGCAGTACTAGCAGCAGTCCGACAGAGCAAGACACCGAAAGCAAAAAAATGAAACGGGACAAATATTGCCGACGAGAGGAACCTGCAGAAGACTGAAGAAAGCTACAGATTTTTGACTGAAAAGAACAGGGACTGGATACCCAAAACAACAAAGGAAAGCAGACTGGAATTTGTAGACAGAGGAACACTGAAAAGAAAAGAAGTCAGGCAATAGAAAGGAAAAAAGAAAAGCTGCTGAACCTTCTAAAGTTTGAATCGAAAGAACTGAGAGAAGTTTTTGGCTGAGAATAGAATGAACAGTGAATACAAGAAAACAGAACCGATTGGTTGCTATTCTTCTCAGGACATAAGATCAAGACTTCAATCTAAATAGAGGATTGACTTAGAAATAAGAGACTGCATAATCGGCTGAGAAGGAACCACATGCAAGAATGACAAACAGCCGACTAAAAATCTGGGCCAAAATCACTCAAACCCAAGAATTCTCATATGGATGGAGATGTATGAATACATAAGTTTCTACAGCCATATCTTCCCATACGTGACTGGGAAAGGAAGAATTCACACAGGAAACATGAAGGCAGAAGCCACTGGACTCAAATCATAAACATGAAGAGAAAAACACAAAGAGAACTCTCATGGAGAGAAAGAAACCCTAACTCTCTTCCAAAGCCATAGAATTCATCCAAAGAAAAAGAACGAAGAACAGAAAAACTTCAATTTCATTCCAACCAAAAAGGAGTCCCGATACGCATGAACATTACAACAAGAAAGATTACAAGATTTTCAATCCATCCTCTCTTTCTCAATCCTCAAGAACACCAAGAGCCTCACATGCTTCTTAGGAGGAACACACAAACAAAGTGATGAATGAGCACTAAAACACTTGTGATCCTCCAAGGGGTATGCAGCCCCCAACACCTATTTATAGCCCTTGGCTAACGGGTCTCCAACCCGTTACGCCAGCTAAACCCTAACGGAGCCGTCTCCCGCTTGTGCAGCCTTGCGAATTTACCGATTCGCCCCTCCTGCACCTTCCGGGAAGCTTCCGCGCTCCTTGTCGTGTACGCCTCGCAATCACATCGAATCTCCGCCGTCTTCGACACATCCGACTGTTTTGACCTTGACACCGCCTGTGTCTAGTCCGGTCACCCCATGTCTCGCCACGACTCCGCCTCGACGTCCTGCAGCCAACACAGACAAGAAACACATCAAATAGCACCGCTCGATACACATAAGCATAATTAGCATCAAACTTACTCACGATGAAGTCCAAACCTGTCGAATCATCAGACTATGCAACCTAAGTTCATACGACTAAGTTTGACCAAGTTCGACCGAGCCCGTTACACCGCGCAACGCCAAGGTCCGAACCAACCACTTCAAACTCGACAATCCTAACCCGATGTCAATTACTCATCATACATACGAGACGACCTCCACATGGTCTCTCAATCTCCCCCTTGATGAGTATATTGACAAACACCGATAAAGCATGAAGTTGAGTTTGAAGAATCCAACATAGTCCAAAGAAGAAAAATGAAGCTAATGACCATGTCGACAGAAGGAGCAAAAGAAAGAACAAGTTTTCCTCAAAGCTCCCAAAATGACTTTTTCTACCGCTATTCTCCCCCTTTTGGCAAGGTGTAAGGCATTTTAAGCGTGTCATAACAGGATAATAATCAAGGCTCAATGTAGTTATATTACAATGCAGAATGACATGCAGAAAATACAGCTCCCCCTCAACATATAATGCAACTCTTAGTTCAAGTTGAGTTAAGCCAAAATTAAGATTTAGAAGCTCCCAAATGAACTCCCCTTGAACCAAAACAATAAAATCGAGAAGCTGGCAAGAAGGATAAACAGACAGTCCTTAAAGCATAGATAAGATAAAGAGGAAAATATGGCTCAGACTGACTCTCATCTACCCCATATGACTCCAAGACTATCAACTGGACATCTAACAAACTAAGGAGCAAACACGTACCCTGTCTACCTGAGAGTGGCCCAACCCTCGCAGCTTTGCGCAGTGACCTGACAAAACGGGGCAGCTTTTCTCAGTGACATGATAAAAGATGCCAGCTTTGCGCAGTGATCTGACAAAACGGGGTAGCTTTGCTCAGTGACATGACAAAACGGGGCAGATTTGCTCAGTGAGATGACAAAAGATGCCAGCTTTGCGTAGTGACCTAACAAAACGGGGCAGCTTTGCTCAGTCAAATGGCAAAAGATGTCAGCTTCACGCAGTGACATGACAAAACAGGGCAGCTTTGCTCAGTGACATGACAAAAGATGGCAGCTTTGCGCAGTGACATGACAAAACGGGGCAGCTTTGCTCAGTGACATGACAAAACGGGGCAGATTTGCTTAGTGAGATGACAAAGATGCCGCTTGCGCGATGACTGACAAAGCGGGCGGCTTTGCTCACCAAATGGCAAAGAGGTCGACTTCACGCAAAGGACATGACAAAACGGGGTAGCTTTGCTCAGTGACATGACAAAAGATGGCAGCTTTGCTTAGTGATATGACAAAACGGGGCAGCTTTGCTCAGTGACATGACAAAAATACCGACTTTATGCGCGATGACTGACAAAGCAGGCGGTTTTGCTTAGTGATATGACAAAAGATGCCAGCTTTGCTCAGTGAGAAAATGGACCCTATAAATTGGTATGCATTCTATTTCGCACGCCACACTACACTTCCAAACCCCATACTACACCACACTTCTTTCACCCCACCGGGATGGACAAAAAAACTAGAAGAAGCAATGGGACAAGATGGTGAAGGAATGGGAGGAGAACTGTGACCTAGCACGATCAGCTGCCGTCCGCGATGAGAAAATAAGGGTCAGCTCCCCGCATTGAGCGGCCGTGTAGCAACAACCCCATCCCGAACAGCTCCACCGAGCGTTCGCCGCAACTCCCTCCTGAGGGGGAGACACCCCTCTTTGTTGGTGCGGGGACACGTGCAGGTTCTTCAAGTCTAAGCACCACATCAGCCTAGGTATGCGTTACTGGGGTTGCGCAAACTACTCTATTGATTACCCCGACCGCCGTTTTGACACCGCAACCTATCGGCAGCCGGTAACGACGACATGCACCATTTTTACCTACATTTTCTCCTTCACAGCACGCACTAACAATATCTTCCCTCTATTTACAGTCTCCGGAGCCCCTATGTGGCTACCGCAAATGGATCGATCTTGAGATCCACCCTACGGACCAATGGACCCTCGACTTCGAGGAGTGGAATGTCACACGGGAGAAGGAGTTGCTGGAGGAGGAGCGCCGCAAGAACGAGCACACCCTGCGTATACAACGCGAGACGCAAGCTCATCTCGAAGCGTGCACGCGTAGAGAGCGGGAGGCTCGCGAGAGGGAGCGCGAGAGAAAGAGGGAAATTGCGTCTAAGGCAAAAGAGGTCGCGGAGGAGTTCAACGCCGAGCGGGCAAGGAAGAGAAAGTGGCCCCGGTCCACACAGTAGGTCGTACGAGCTGTTGGGTAGATTAATCGCATATCATGTTATATGTTATGCATGTAATAAAAATGTACGCGGCATGTTACTCCCAACTGTATTATGAAGTTTATTTCTATTCAGATAAGCTTATTATCTCGTCTTTCGCATTCAATGATTCAGATAGCAAGTCATTTAACAATATTAACATACCGGTTCTCTCCATACACTAATTCTCAGTAAAATCAAAATATCACTTACCACTGTATGTATCGATCGTTCTACAGTCAATCGTTCTTAAAATAATTTCTTAAAATTTTTTACGCACCTACAACATACAGTGAACACAAACTTTTATTACAACTACACTAAATTTTTTCCCAGTTTAAAACTACAAAATTGACAAAACTCTAAAAACTCATGGGGGACTGAGTCAAGTCGCCTCCCTATTAGACGACTACATTCAAGTCGCCCACCTATTGAGCGACTGCATTCCAGTCACCCAATGGGTGGGCGACTGATTGCAGTCGCCCGAGAGTACAACGATTAGCTCAAGTCGCCCAATGGATGGGTGACTGGAACATATTAATGCTTATTGAGCTTACTTGATCCAAACTCGAGCTTGAGTTTTTTTTATTGTTGAAAATTAGTGTATGTTTAAATTATTTTGATTGTTATTGAGCTTACTAGAACCAAGCTTGAACTTAAAATTTTCTTATTATTAAAAAATAGTGAATAATAAATTATTTTAATTGCTATCAAGCTTCAACGAGTTTAGCTCGACCCTACTCGAGCTTAGATCGAGCCGAGCTCGAGTCCGGATCCAGACTCAAACCCTAACTCGAATTTCTACCGAATTCGAGCTGAAAGAGCTTGGCCCGTTTACAACTCTAACACCAACCATGCGAGAGGTGGCTAGTAGTGTGGGATTTCCCCAACCTCCACGCCCCGGGATCGACTCCCACTCAAAGCGAAGGGCAGATTGCAACTAGCGGAAGTCAACAACGACTTGCAACGAGAAGGGACGCGCAGATGAAGCATGCAAATTGCAACGAAAAGATGGTAATAAGAAAGAACTAAACAAATATGTGAAGAAAAGGAGCCTAATAGTCTACCAGCGCAGAAATGTGAAGATGAATGGTATATAACTATTAGTGAAGAAAGGGAAAGGTATATAACTGCCTAATAGTCTACGAGAAGAAATGTTCAAAAGGTGGTAATAAGAAACAGCTAAACAAATATGTGGGATGCAGGAATGTGAAGAAAAGGTGGTAGAAGAAAGGGACGCGCAGATGAATGGCATACGTGCAGATGAATGGCATAAGGTGCTAATAAGAAAGAACTAAACAAATACGTGGGATGCAGGAATGTGAAGAAAAGGTGGTAGAAGAAAGGGACGTGCAGATGAATGGCATGAGGTGCTAATAAGAAAGAACTAAACAAATACGTGGGATGCAGGAATGTGAAGAAAAGGTGGTAGAAGAAAGGGACGCGCAGATGAATGGCATAAGGTGCTAATAAGAAAGAACTAAACAAATACGTGGGATGCAGGAAATTTTTGTACGGATAATCCATTTTTTATTCAAAATTACATAAATATATTCGCGGCCAAATTATTTACAACACAATAGGCTCCAGTCGCTCCCCTATTGGGTGGCTGGAGCGTTTCGCCCAACCGGGAGACGATTATATTGTAGTCGCCCTACGTTCAGGCGAGTACATGCAGTCGCCGTTCTATTGGGCGACTAGAATGTCGTCGCCCAATGGATGGGCGACAGATAGCGCAGTCGCTCGATGAGAGCGATCGCACTGCACTCGTGATTTTTAGAGTTTTGTCAATTTTGTAGTTTTAAACTGGAAAAAAATTTGGTGTAGTTGTAATAAAAGTTTATGTTCAGTGGATGTTGTAGGTGCATAAAAAATTTTGAGAATTTTTTTTAAAGAACGATTGACTGTAGAACGTTCGATATATATAGTGGTAAGTGATATTGTAATGTTACTGAGAATTGGTTTGTTAATATTGTTAAATGACTTGCTATCTTAATTATTAGATAGGAAAGATAATAACCTTATGTGTAATAGAAATAAACTTCATAATACATTTGGGAGTAACATGTCGTGTACATTTTTATTACATGCATAACATATAGCATGATATGCGACTAACCCATCCAACTGCTTGTACGACCTACTGTGTGGACCGGGGCCACTTTCCCTTCCTTGCCTGCTCGGCGTTGAACTCCTCGCGGCCTCTTTTGCCTTAGCCGCCATTTCCCTCTTTCTCTTGCGCTCCATCTCGCGAGCCTCCCGCTCCCTCCACGTGCAAGCATCGAGATGGGTTTGCGACTCGCGTTGTATACGCAGGGTGTGCTCGTGGCTGCGGCGCTCCTCCTGCACATTGCGGGGAGCTGACCTCGTAGCCGCAGCAGCCCTTGCTTGTTCCTCGCGAGCCGCCGCAGCCCTTGCTATGTTGCGTGTCTCCTCCCATTCTGCCTTCTTGCAGGACTCCTCCCTAGACTTCCGAGTAGCTTCATTTATCTTGTCCGCGAATTTCTGCCATTCCTTTAGATTCTTGTTGTTTATTTCGACGTGGAGAAGGAATGTATGATATAGTGTTAGATTGTGTAGTGTTCTCTTGCAGACGCATTGCACCTCAATTTATAAGGCGAAGGGTAGCGATGTGTTTTTTTGGACGCTGCGCAAAGCTGGGCTCTTTTGTGATGTCACTGCGTAAAGTTGGGCTCTTTTGTCATGTCACTGCGCAAAGCTGACCTCTTTTGTCATGTCACTGCGCAAAGTCGGTCTCTTCGTCATGTCATCGCGCAAAGCCGGCCTCTTCGTCATGTCACCGCGCAAAGCGGCCTCTTCGTCATGTCATCGCGCAAAGCCGGCCTCTTCGTCATGTCACCGCAAAGCCGGGCTCTTTGTCGTCATCGCGCAAAGCTGGCCTCTTTGTCATGTCACCGCAGAAGTTCTCTCGTTTCGTATAAATAGTACGGTTGGGGTCCCATGATATTATAGGCGTGAACCGCAAATCGAAAAAGAAGTGTGTTCTCTTCTGTGGTGAAACATAACATGTCGGAAGCTGAGGGGCCGATCGGATATGGGTCACCGAAGGAAGACCTTCCCTTGGAAAGGAGGGAGATATTTGGTCCACACTACCGCTTGATACCAAGTCGGCGAGGACGCGGTTGTGCAGGCCCTGGAAGGCCAGTTCGATGGCGGGCGACGTTTCTTCCGATGCCCACGATCTGGGGTAAAAATTAGTAACATTACTTTCTTATTTCTTATGCGGGCTGCATGTTTACCCTCCTTTCCTGTAGATGGCGAAATGCGAGTTCTCCCGGTGGATCGACCCTCCCTACGAACGGTATATTGTCAATTATGTATTCACATTAAGGCAGCGAATATTTGAGTTGGAGGAGCGAATCGATACCCTCAATCCCACATGTTGCTGCGCGAATCCCAACTGCACATGTGCGTGCCACTATCACGACGGCCAGCCACGTCCGAGACGGCCCCCTCAGCAATACTCCATGTGGATGCCACGAGGCTCGTTTGGCATGTAGGCAACGAGGGTTAATGTTGCGTCGTATTTTAGTACTTATGTTCGATGTTGTGGTAATTTAATATTATGTGCTATTTCCTTTGTTGTGTTTATTGTTATCGTTTGTTGTACTCCTAGACGGTTGATCTATGTATGTGTCAAGGAAGCAATACATAAATAATTTGCACAATATTGCATAAACACCAACTACATTACAGAAAAGAGATGTAACACGCAAGTCATACAAATGGTGCCCTCACTCGCCACCCTCAGGTGCCCCGTCACCAGGCCCACGTCCGCCCCTACGACCCCGCTTGGCCGTCCTCCGGTGCAACGGGTGACGACGAGGCTCCGAGAAAGTAAACGTGCAGGAGGATGTCGCACCCGTCCCTGCGCGGGTGGAGTCAGCTGCACCTCTGGTTGTGTGCCCAAACTGGCGCATGACTCGCTGGGGTGCGTAGTCCTCCACGTAAATGTGATACACGAGCTTTTGGCGGGTGAGCCAGAAAGCCTGGTCACGCCAAAGACAAGGTCTAAAGCCCATCAGAGCACGGGCTCGCTGCCGCCAGATCCACAGACGGCTCCAGCAAGACGCCGGACTCCACGAGCCGATCGAATCGCTCCACAAATGGCGTGCCGCTCGACCGCACGCGCGCTTGTGGCACTGCAAGAAAAGATAAGTTGCTTAATATGACGATCATTAATAAGGAATAAATATTTAACTATGGTAATACTTACCCGTCGACGGCACCAAATAGAACCCATCGTCGGCCGGTCGACGTCTCCCCCCGGATACATGTCGGCCCCGTACGGAGCCATGTCGTCTATAGCACAGTCGCTCGAGGTCAAGTGCTCGAACGACCACAGCTGCAGCAGTAGGGGACAGCCCGTGAGGATGGAGTTCGCCGTCCTCGCTCACGCACGCATCGCACGCAGCGCGGACGTCGCGGCAAGTGCGGTGATCCCCTCACACCGGGGCTCGCCGTCACGATCGCCTCGCGTGGCGATAAGGCGCGCATCCACCGAGTTGCCATGGCTGGTGGTGAAAAGTACCCAACCAAACAGCCACAGCATGTACGCCTCCAAGTGGCGTGACACCTGGTAGTCATCGGCCTCATCAACCATGCGATCCACCTGAGTGCAAACAAGTTGTTATTAGTACGTATTACCACAAATATGAGATTCGAAGATACGGTCGAATTTAAATACCACGCACTGACATCGCGGCGAGCCACCTCGGCCGGCCGTGGGTCGACTCTCACCGAAGATGTGGTGCTGATCGGTAGGTGGAACGACCCCATCGAATCCGCCGAGCGGTCAACACGCCCGGTCGGCGGTGCCTCAGAAGACAGCGCCCCGCGATCGGAAGGCCAAAGAGCGAGGACACATCCTGCAGGGTCGGCGTCATCTCCCCAAATGGGAGGTGGAAAGTGTGCATCTCTGGCCGCCAACGGTCCACCAAAGCCGTAAGCAGGGAATGGTCGAACGGGAAGCGTCGTGATCGCTCCACGCCCGCCTCGTCACCGCCCGCGGCCAAGGCGGCTCCATCCTCCTCCGTGGCTTGCACCATCCGGGCAAGAGGGAGTAGCCCTGCATCTCGCACCGCAAAAATGTGACGGCCAAGACGAACGTTCTTATGGTCGCAGAACGCCGGGCGTAGTGCAAACTGGCGCCCAACGGGGTCAAGTCCCGTGCCACGCGAGGTGTGCGTGTCCCACCACTCCCGGCTCTGCCGGCTCGTCTGCGTACCCGGTGGCGGCACACGACGGAAGCGCGATGTCAAGGGTCCACGTGCTTTCGTCTAACGGTAGCGTCTCGCCAATCAAGTCACGTCCAGTACGAGCCATACCTGCAAAAATGGTACAATAAATTTTCATTACCTTAATTTCTATACTACATTTCTAAACTAATTTCTGTAAACTAAATTGTCTAAAAGAAATTTTCTAAACTCAATTTCTTCCAAACTAAAATTTGTTAACTATATTTTCTAACCTAAATTTTTCCTAACCTACAATCTCTTTTAAACAATCTAAACTATATTTTGGAAAATAAATTTCTTCTAAACTAAATTTTTTTCTGAACTCAATTTCTTCTAAACTAAATTTCTAAACTAATTTTTTTTTCTAAACTAAATTTCTAAACTAAATTTGTTCTAAACTAAATTTTCTAAATTCAATTTCCTAAACTAAATTTCTTCTAAACTAAATTTTCTAAACTAAATTTTCGAAACTAAATTCCTTCTAAACTCAATTTCTTCTAAACTAAATTTGTTCTAAACTCATTTTTGTAAATTCAATTTCATAAACTAAATTTCTTCTAAACTAAATTTTCTAAACTATATTTTTGAAACTACATTTTCTAAACTAAATTTTCTAAACTTACCAAACTAATTTTCTAAACTGAAATTTCTAAACTTACCAAACTAATTTTCTAAACGAGAATTTCTAACAATAACAAAATATACCTGAAAATCAAGCTTTCCCTCCCTCTTCTTTTCTGCTTCTTCTTCTCTTCTCTCCTCCTCTATTTCTTTCGCTCTCTCGCGCTGATCGGTACCGCCGGCCGTCTTCTCTCTTCCTGCTCTCTCGCTCTCGTCGACATCGCTTGCCGGGCGATCATGGGCGGTTTATAAAGCCCCCACAGTCGCCACACGGTTGGGCGATATTAATGCAGTCACCTAACGGTTGGGCGACTGCATGTCAATCGCTCCACCGTTGGGCGACTGAATTAAATCGCCCAACGGTTACCAGACTCTCCATTTGTCGCCGCGGAGTGGGGCGAAACGCTCCAGCCGCCCAATGGGGGAGCGACTGGAGCCTATTGTTGTAAATAATTTGGTCGCGGGTATATTTATGTAATTTTGAATAAAAATGGATTATCCGTACAAAAAATTCTGGGATGCAGGAATGTGAAGAAAAGGTGGTAGAAGAAAGGTGCGCGCAGGTATAAGGTGGTCATAAGAAAGAGCTAAACAAATGTGTGGGATGCAGGAATGTGAAGAAAATGTGGTAGAAGAAAGGGGCGTGCAGATGATGCTATATAACTGCCTAATAGTCTCCCACCACACTAAATGGTTATAGAAGCGGTTATCCTGCGGGTAGAAGAAAGGGACGCAGGAAACATGAAAGGTGAAATGTGAAGAAAGAAGCAAGGGACCCCCAGATTGAGCATAAGGTGCTAATAAGAAAGAACTAAACAAATACGTGGGATGCAGGAATGTGAAGAAAAGATGGTAGAAGAAAGGGACGCAGGAAACATGAAGATGAAATGTGAAGAAAGAAGAAAGGGACGCGCAGATTGGGTATAATAAGGTGGTAAAAAGAAAGAACAAAACAAATATGTGGGAAAAGGTGGTAGAAGAAAGGGACGCAGGAAACATGAAGATGAAATGTGAAGAAAAGGTGTGGTAGAAGAAAGGGACGCGCAGATGAATGCTATATAACTGCCTACCCACCACACTAAATGGTTATAGAAGCGGTTATCCTGCGTTTCATCGGGCAGGTCGAGATGGACGGCCGCCGCCGAGTCCGCCGCGCGATGGGTCACCATGGCCCCCAGCAGCTGCTCCTCGACTCTGCCGGCATCTTCATGTTAACCGGTACCCTCATTCTCATGCACGAGCTGACCACCACAAGCGCGTCCGCGCCCAGCAACCCCGAGCTCATCTTCATCGCCTTCATCCTTTGGCTGCTCGGCGCGGCGTTCGGGATGCTGTCAGTGGTCACACTGCAGTTCCCAATGCTGGCAGTCGCCGCCGCCGCCGTCGCGCGGGCTCTCCGCAACTACTTGTTTGGCGGCCTCTAGCATCCATGATGGTCCGTATCCATACATTGTCCCATCCGTTCTGTGATCAGTTTATCCTCGTCATGTACTGGTTACCATCCTGCTCATTGTCTTCAACAGTTCTCAAGACTGGGGTGTGACGCGGTGCTTGACAAGCCAGAAGTAGTCAAATCCTGCTCTTTTGATATTTTGAATCTTGGTCCTTCAGTTTACTACTACTTGCTTTGAGGAAACCCTGTGGCCAGGCTGCGTACTGTGCAATGGGTTAGAACCTAGAACTCCGTACGTATGTAATAATCCGGATGTTGTGAACTAGGGTTGGCGGTGGCAGAGGCTGGAGATGTATGGTGTTGCAAACTGCTAGTCAATAAAGATATGATGATAGAGCAAAGGTATATTAATAAAGAGCAGTCTCCCAGCAAAGAATAATATGATGATAGAGCAGAGGTATATTAATAAAGAACTGCCTAGGCAGAAGGCTAAACCCTTTGGTCAGGCTGCGTACTGTGCAATGGGTTAGAACTTAGAACTCCGTATGAATGTAATGATAATCTGGATGTTGTGAACTAGGGTTGGCGGTGGCAGAGGCTGGAGATGTATGGTACAATCTCCTTAATTGGAAAAATGGTTAAAGCTACTTAAACAATCTAAGTGCTTATTGTTACAAATTGTTGCGTGATTGCAGTTTTTTTTTTTTGCCTTCGAAACGGATCATAAATCCGTAGTAGGACTTCAGAGTTCATGCTACAGAATACTCTGTTTTAACCCGGTCGAGTTACCGTTTGGTCGACTGCGCGGGACTGTCCAAGGGGTGTTTTTTATAGGCTGGAGGTGATAATTTTTTGTTGAATAGTAAGATTAGAATAAATAGCTTTTGAAATAAAATTTGAAAAAAGCTTTTGGAGGATGCAGAGGAGATGATGGAGGCTGGCTGGCTGTTTTTGGATGTGGCTTGAAGAATACGCTTTTAAATACCAAGATGTTCAGATAAGATTATACCTTTTCTACGTAGAAACCAGAAGCCTAAATTTGAGCACTTCAAAATCCAAGGGCCAGGCTTTTATGAGAAACCAAGATATTCAGGTAAGAATATGGGCGAGTTCGATTAAGCTTATAGTTTATGCTTATGTAATGTAGTTACAGTATATCTTTCATAAACAGTGTGTTTTTGAGACGGGATTTAAAGATTAATTATAGTAAAAAGTGTACTGAGTTCAGCTGTACCGGCCAAATGCACAAACGACTATTTTTCCGTGCGTACTATCTCTCGCAAATAGACTAAAATTCAAAAATCATGGCCATAAATCATAAATCACAGCTTAAAAGAACTCACCTTATAGCTTTTCTAAGTAGAAGGCGAAAGCCAAAATTTGAGGGCCGATCAGGGAGTCAAGGGTCAGCAATCGGATGCCTCACAAAGTAAAACTAGGGGGGCTTCCTTCCCGCCACGTCGGCCACAACCCACAAGCTCCAATTCTTCAGCGTTCGTGCCTTCCTTCGCAGATTGCCTGCGTCACTGTCCACTTTGTTTTTTGAAAATGTAAACCATTTCGTAGTTTCCAAAGAGATCAATTGACCGAAGAGTGGCAGCACAAATTATATTGCAGATTGTGTCTCGAATCAGTAATTCAAGATACCTGTCAGCATCCCTGTCCAACAGTTCTCAAACTTCATGCCAAACAACCTGGCTGCTCGGCACGGTGCCGGTGGTCGTCCAGAGGTTGCCCCGGCTCGCGGCCGTGGCCAAGGCTCTCCGCAACTACTTGCCTGGAGGCCTCTAAGCCTCCACCTACATGATGGGTGTTCCATTCTGAAAACGAACCTGAACAATCAGTATTTGCAGCGAACAAACCTGCAAGGGCCGAACAAAATACAAACAGGGCTCTACAGCAGCACGTTAGGGAGGTAGCAGCGAAGGCCACAAGCTCCGGGGTAAAAAGGCCCGCCGGGATGCAGCGTTAAGCCCATAATAGCCCAAAGTAAAACCAGCCTAGGCCGATGTCCATCACAGCGAGGCCTATTGAGGCCGGAGGCGACGGCGGCCACACGGTGTGCGCTAACCGGTCACACGCTGAAAATGGACCGTTATAGGCTAGCAGCCGAAGCCGCTCTAATAATTCCCTCCTTCCTATTAACTAGATGCAACCTAAGAGGAGGTGAACTTGGTGACGGCCTTGGTGCCCTCGGAGACGGCGTGCTTGGCGAGCTCGCCGGGGAGGACGAGGCGGACGGAGGTCTGGATCTCGCGGGAGGTGATGGTGGGCTTCTTGTTATAGCGGGCGAGCTTGGCGGCCTCGCCGGCGAGCTTCTCGAAGATGTCGTTGATGAAGGATGTTAGACATGTAATATTAAGCCATACATGGCCCACCTTTTCTGTTACGGACTCTCCCTCCTAGACTCCTAATTCTATTACCAATCGGATGCTGTACTCTATATATATGTACCCTTCTTATTCAATAAACTCATTGCGTTGAGTCCAATCACGCTTTCATGGTATCAGATTTTTTCGATCCATAGCTTCCGCTTTTTCCAACAACCTCTCGCAGCTCTCTCTCTCGACGAGCCCAACATCCCCACACGGATCTCCTTCCCCGAATCCGCCCCCATCCACCACACGGATCTCCCCCTCCCATGAGTCCACCTTCCCCCACCCTCCCTCATCCCCGCGGTGCTTCCGCCCACCGCACGACATCACCACCACCTCCTCCCGGCTTCTCCGAGCGACGCCCCGAGGATCTCCTTCAAATCCCACCGCCGACGCCCAGCCTCACCAGCGCCGATCAAGCGCCCAATCGCATCATCGGCGCCGCATGGCCGCGCTCGATGGCTCTCTGCCGATTCTTGACGCGACTACGGCGGCGCGGCCCTCGACGCCGCCGCCCTAACGGCGGGCGCCGCCAAGACGCTGCCTGCGGTTCCTCCGTCGGACCTCAACCCCGACGCCCTGCGGCGACTCGCCGACGCTTATCGCCAAAGCTACCGCCGACGCCGTCCGTGCGGTGCTCACCTCCTCACCACCCACGATCGACTTCTTCCGCGCCGGCTCTGCGACACTTCTCCTACCCGCGCCACCTCTTGTGGGTCAACCAATCGGCGCCCCGACCGATCTCGGACGACGCCACGACTTCTCTCCATGCCCAGTCGTCGCGGTTCTCAACATCAAAACCCCGATTCCGTCACCCTCGACCGCCGCCCAACTACACGGTGGCGCGGTCTCTTCCTCGGTCATCCTCGGCAAATACGCTTGGTCGACCATGTCTTGTCCGACATCTTTCATCCGGATCGCCAAACGGGTTCGGATGGATCGCGTGGTTCTCGCTCGCTCTATGGCTCCATCTCCACCGAGCTTCGAGATCGTCTTTGCCGCCATCCTCGATCGCCCGCATCGCTCGGCGTTGCCTCGAACACCGCCTCGAAAGCTGCGAGCAGCGCGCCCTTCACCTCTCGGCGGAGTTCCATTGCTTCGTCCAAGGTGACCTCTCCGTCACCGACCATCGCGGCGCCTCAAGAACATGGCGGATGGTCTTGCCGATCTCGGCGAACCCATCACCGACCGCACGCCGTCCTCACCACGCTTAAAGGTTTGAATGAAAAATTTTACCACCTTCGACTATTCTACCACTACGAAGCCCTTTCCAACTTTTGTGGAAACTCGCCTCAACTATTGCTCGAGGAAATCACAAGGGCGGGCGCCCCTCACGAGCGCCCCATCGCTTTTCTCGCAACCGGCTCCAACGGCGGAGGGGTTGGCCGTGGCTCCTCGTTCGGGGGTGTGCATGCGTCACGGCCTGCCCACGTCAACGGCTTTGGCTCCAGCGGGAACAGCGGCCGCAACTCCCGCAACAATCGCAAGCGCCGCGGCCATGGTGGTGGGCACACCTTCCACAACTCGGCTCCTTCCTGACAAAGAAGAAGAAGACTCGGCCCAGCCCCCACAACCCCGGGTGGAACGATACACATGTGGCCGGCCCTTCGCCGTGGCCTCCTAAGACACGCCCGGCCGACCGCCGGCCAACCCGCCTCCTCCATTCGCCGGTGCACTCTAGCGGGCATGGACAACACCTGCTACTTCAAGACCACCCTACTTTCAACCGCCCGCCGACGCCTTGAGCAAGACCACCAAGATCGCCTCGGCGCCAAGATGGGATCAACACACCACGGCAAACGCCAACACCGCCTCCTCGACGCAACCACTACCGCCCCATGATTGGTACATGGACACAAAAGCTACATCCCACATGGCGTCAGATGCTGGTATCCTCTCATCTTCCACTTCACCTCCTGCAAATACTCCTTCTAGCATCATTGTTGGCAATGGTTCTCTTCTTCCAGTTACCTCTGTTGGTTCCACCCTTCTGCACAACAGTGCCAACTCCTTTTCTCTTAATCACATTTTGATTTCCCCTCATATTATCAAAAATCTTATCTCTGTTCGTTGTTTTGTTTCTGATAACAATTGCACAGTTGAATTTGACCCCCTTGGCTTCTCTGTGAAGGACCTCCATTCCAGAACCGTGATCGCCAGGTGCAATAGCTCCGGTGATCTCTACCCATTCTGCCCGTCGCCCCCCGCGCATGCCTTCACTGCTGCCTCCACTACTCTCTGGCACCGTCGTCTGGGTCATCTCGGCCATGATGCACTAGCTCGCCTTGCTCGCTCGTCAGTCATTCCCCATGGAGTCTCCACCACCATTTGTCATGCATGTCAACTCGGTCGACATATTCGTCTTCCGTTTACTAGTTCTTCTACTAGGGCCAAAGTGGCGTTTGAATTGATACATTGTGACCTATGGTCCTCTCCCATTGAGAGCATTTCAGGCTACAAATATTATCTTGTCATTCTTGATGATTATTCCCACTATGTTTGGACATTTCCTCTTCGCCTTAAGTCTGACACTTTCGCCACTATATCTCAGTTTTTTGCCTATGTTCAGACCCAATTCTCCACCACTATACGTAGTGTCCAAAGCGACAATGGTCGTGAATTCGCTAATTCCTCCACTGCACTTTCTTTCTCACCAAAGGAGTTACTATGCGCATGTCTTGCCCACACTTCCCCTCAAAACGACAAAGCAGAACGCATGCTCCGATCCATCAACAACATAGTACGATCCCTTCTTTCCCAAGCCAGCCTTCCTGCTCATTCTGGGTCGAGGCCTTACACACCGCCACACATCTCATTAACCGCCACCCCACCAAAACCCTCAACCATCACACACCATATCTTGCCCTTCACGGTGCCCACCCTCTTATGCCCATCTCCGTGTTTTGGTCGCACATGTTACCCCAACCTTCCGCCACAAAGAGCCCACAAACTCTCCCTCGCTCCGTCAAGTGTGTTTTTCTTGGCTATCCACTTGAGCACAAAGGATACCGATGTTTTGATCCTATCTCCAACGGGTCATTATTTCACGTCATGTGGTTTTGATGAGCAATCCTTTCCTTTGCCGAACTATCCTCTACATGTACCATCGACTTCGATTTTCTCAAGACTTTTCTACCTCATCTCGTGTACCGATCACCGTGAGCCTCACACCCATCATGCGCGACACGGGCTCTTTCACCCGCCATGCGTGGCAATCGATCTCCTACAACACTGCTACACACCGCCGCCAAATGAGCCAACCTGCTCTGTCGAAGCACCCTACTCACCGGCAGCCTACTGTCCGACTTTGGAAGAACCAACCTGCTCCTCTACTCAGGCAGGCCCCACCGCTCCAAAGAAATCCGCCTGCCCCCGGACATTGCCACCGAACTACCAGCCACAACCAGTGTGCCGCCTGTGGGCATCATCCTGCCACCACCGGTCTGCACCCACTGTGTGCCGTAGCGCACGCCCTCCCGTGGTTTGCGCCGCGTCCCTGGCGCCCCCGCTTGTTCCCGTGACAAATTCCCACCGATGATTACCCGCAGCAAGGATGGCGATCGGCAACCAAAAATCAAGGAAAATCTCCACGCTCCACTTTGTCTCCTGTGACCTCACACTTATCGTGCAGCTTTGGCAGACCCTCATTGGCGTACTGCTATGGAAGAAGAGTTTACTGCTCTTCAAGCCAATCACACATGGGATCTCGCTTGCGCCCCCGGAGCCAATCTTGTCACTGGAAAATGGATATTCCGCCACAAATTCAAGTCTGATGGCACACTAGATAGATACAAGGCCAGATGGGTACTTCGTGGTTTCACTCAACGTCCTGGTATCGATTTTGATGAGACTTTCACCCGCTTATCAAACCCGAATCGTCTGCATCGTTTTAGCTCGGCTGTTTCTGGATTGGTCGATTCACCAATTGGACGCCAAGAATGCATTTCTACGACACTCGACGAGACGGTCATCGCATCCAACCCTCCGGATTCGTTGACTCATCTCGCCTCGACATGGTCTGCCGCCTCAACAAGTCACTATATGGTCTCAAACAAGCTCCCGCGCTTGCAAACAGATTCGCCACTTTTCTCGATGTCCCTGATTCCATGAGGCCAAGTCTGACACCTCATTGTTCATTTACCGACGCGGCGCCGATTGTGTTTACCTTCTACTATATGTTGATGACATTGTTCTGACGGCTTCATCTTCGCACTACTTCATCGGACAATCTCGCTCTTCATCGAATTTTCCATGAAGGACTTAGGCACGCCACATCACTTTCTTGGCATCAGTGTCACTCGGCAGCCCTCTGGTCTCTTCCTCGCCCGGCCAAGATCGCTTTGAGATTCGGAGCGCAGATGAGTGATCAGAACCATGCAAGACACCGCCGACACCAATGCCAAACTCTCCTCCACCGACGGTCCTTCCGCCTCGGATCCCACCGATTATCGCAGCCTTGCTTGCCAAGATTGCAAGATCTTACATTTACCGCATCAGATATCGCTTATGCAGTCCAGCAAGTGTGTCTTCACATGCATGATCCTCGTGAACCTCATCTTGCCGCCCTCAAACGGATTCTCCGTTATGTCCGTGCCACCTTGGGTCATGGCTTGGTCATTCAACGCTCGCCCACTCATGACTTAATCGCCTACTCCGATGCTGATTGGGCCGGCTGTCCCGACACTCGGAAATCTACTTCAGGCTATGCAGTGTTCTTAGGAGACAATCTGGTCTCTTGGTCTTCCAAGCGACAGGTCACCGTGTCTCGCTCCAGTGCTGAGGCCGAGTACAGAGCTGTTGCCAACGCTGTGGCTGAAACATGTTGGCTTCGTCGCCTTCTTCATGAGCTACATGTTCCACCCGCCGGCCACTCTTATCATCGCGACAATGTCGCGCCGCTCACCTCTCGACGAACCCACCCAACATCAACGCACCAAGCATATCGAGATTGATCGCACTGCTCGGGAGAAGGTTGCTCTTGAGTCGTTCGTGTCCTTCATGTTCCCACGACATCTCAAGATGTCGACATATTCACTAAAGGTCTCCCTACCTCAGATTCTCAGATTTTCGGTCCGCCTCAACGTCCATTCCATCCACGCCGAGATCATGGGCGTGTTAGACATGTAATATTAAGCCATACATGGCCCACCTTTTCTGTTACGGACTCTCCCTCCTAGACTCCTAATTCTATTACCAATCGGATGCTGTACTCTATATATATGTACCCTTCTTATTCAATAAACTCATTGCGTTGAGTCCAATCACGCTTTCAAAGGAGTTCATGATGGACATGGCCTTGGAGGAGATGCCGATGTCGGGTGCACCGCTCAAAGACCTTGAAGATGTAGATCTTGTACGCCTCCACGCCTTCGCCTTCTTCTTCCTCCCTACCGGTCCTTCTTCCCTCGCGGTGCCCTTCTCGCCTTGCCCGCGGGAGACGCTTCTCGCTTGGGCTTCTTCCCACGGGGCCTTCTCCATGGCTCCTCCTCCGCGGGCTTCTTCGCAGCCGGCTTCTTCTCCGCCTTGGGAGCCATCGGCTTTGGAGGGGAAGGGGGGTTGGGGGTTTTGCTTGGTGGAGAACGGGGGAAGCTGCGGGGAAGAGTTGAGGCGGGGGCGATGACTTTTATGGAGGGGAGATGGGCGCTGATTGGTGGAGGGGTTTGTGCCGCGGATGGCTGACGTGGAGGCGTTTGAGGCGCTCGATGCGCTTTGGGGTGGATCATGCGGGATGCGTTTGGCGCGATCGACGACGCTAAACTATGGGCGGAACGAGACGGAGGGAACTGGGTTTCGGCGCGGGGATGGTGGGGCCTTCCTGTCAGGGGGTAGCGAGTTACCTCTGCGCGGTAGGTTTCGGCAGGGACCGGCAAAAGCAGGCCCACGGATTCGCCACGACTAAACATGTTAACAGGTAATCGGGCCCGCTGGCCCAACCGAAGATTCTACGGGACGACGGTGCTTTAACTAATTTTTGGTTTAAGCTTATCATTTTAGCCTTTAGTTTTTTTTATTAAAATTATATTATAGTGACTATTAGCTATTTCTGAAAAAAATAGAAAGCAATTGAGAAAAAACAACACCCGCAACATCGCCATGGACAATCTTTATTTCTTAAAAAGAAGGAGTTGGTGGTTGATCCGTCCTCTCTCATTCTCTTTCACAAAAAAGAACTACTGACTAACGTGTGGCCCTCTTCCACCCCACCTCACGAAACCGTACGCTGCCTCCTCCCACCGAATCTTCCTCCCACCATCTCCCCACGTTCTCCACGTGTCCCCTCATTCTCCGCGCCGCCTCCCCCCTCCCTCCTCCGCCTCGCCTCCTCCCTCCCTCATCCCGCTCCGCCTGTACTCCTCCCACCGCACCGCCTCCTCCTCCCTGCCTTCTTCGCGATGCATCCACGCCTACTCCAGCCTCCCGCAACCGCCGCCGTCGCCGCATCGGTACAGTCGCGTGCGGTGCTGTAGGTGTCTTGGGTGCCGTCCTGGAGGGGCGTAGCCGTCGTCGCTGCGGCGGCAATGCTGCCGGTGAAGGCGGTCGCCGCCGAGGTGTCCCCCGCGGCGGAGGTGGAGCAGGGGAATGGGGCGGTGGCGGGGACCGTCGTGAGGCCCGATGGGCTCGAGAGGTTCGGCAAGTTCGGGGGCAAGTACATTCAAATTCAGATATAAAAGAGTTTGGTTCGTTTGGAAAAACCTAAGCTACATTCGTGGCCGTATTTTTTTTTGTGAGTTCAAGTAGAAAGGCATTATTAATCTAATGGGTAAATGTAAACTACATGTTGTACCGAATACAAATATGGATAGTTCGTTTGCCTACGGTGTAATCAAGATTTGAACACCGACAACTGGGACCCAATTGCGGATCCGGCTGATGCTCATCGTTACGCCACGGACGAGCGGGTCCATACTGTCATCCACCTGATCACGGAGCCTAATTAATTCAACAACCCAATAAAAATTAAATTCTCGCCGCATAGAAATCACTAGAAGTATAGGCGCGGCGACACGCCGCGCCAGCCACCGTATGTACAAAAATAAATGAGAAGATAATTCGTGAGAAGTTTCCAAAAAAATCAGAGGAAAAACGTATTTTCGGAAAAGGTAAAGGGGTTATTCGGAAAAAACGAGGATCTGTTAAAAAAACTGGGGGCAAAAACGCATGTTCGGAAAAAGAAAAGGTTTTTTTTAAAAAAACCGAGGGGCCATCCTGCAAAACGGAGGGGAAAAAAACCAGGGACCTGTACGCAATTGAAAGACCTGTACGTAATTTCGAAAAAACAAAGGAAAAACGCTCCATAACTAAATAAGGATCTATACGCAATTTGGGAAATTGCGGGGCGCTATCCTGCAAAGTGGAGGGTGAAAAAAAAATTGTCAGGGATTTTTTTGTGACGAAAAAGGACCTATACGTAATTTCGAGAAAACTCGAGAAAACACCACGGCTGGCCACGCGGCGCACGCGCGTTCGCGCGGGAAGGGCGCTGGGCGACGTGGCCGCGGGGGAGGCCGGAATCCCCCCGGATATAATGGGTTGAGTATGGGTAGTGTTGGTCATGCTGTGCAGCCCACGGCCTTTCCGCAACGCACGGCCTTTGCGGCTGCAGAAGCGCAACGAACATGTAGCGGTAGCTCGGTCCTGTCACTGTCGGCAATCCTTGCCTGTGTGACCGTGCATGCTGCATAAAGGCAATAAACATACCATGGCAAGCTGATATCCAACTACCTATTGCCGCTGAAAAATTCCAGCACCGTATCCGAGTGCTATCTGATAGTGATTTTTTAAGTAAATCGGTAAAGTCGACTATCGTAAACCTGAACAAAAAACGATCTTGGATAAAACATCAACATGAAGCAATAACGTACTGAAATGGATATCGAAACAGAGGATATGTGTAACTCGCGGATTAATCAACATGTCGATGCGAAGCAATAGTGATCATAATCAAATAACAAAAGAAAGATTTTACTAGCCACAGCCTACTCCCAAGGTACAGAAAAATTATATGCAGCCTCATCTGGAATCCACGAGCATTCATGGTTCTTGTCTTCCTAAATGTGTCCTGCTTGAGCTACGCAGCCTTACCTGGCATTCACAAACGTTCTAGACCGTCGATCTCCTCGTCAGTGGCCGTTGATGTTCTTCAAGCCACATACACATACATGACCAAAGAACTAATTCTGAGCACAAGTTCCATACAACTTAACTTAAGTTAATTAAAACATGTTTCATACAACCCTATATACCGAATTTTTTCTATTTTAGCCCTTTTTTTGAAAAATATTCACATTTAGACCCCTGGTAGTTTTAATTCCGTTTTGGACCCGAGGTCGGCGCCGTGACCCACGGCGCCGAGAACATCTCGGCGCCGTGGTCCACGGCGCCGAAGTTGCCGAGCCCGCACTGGGTGGGTGGCTCGTGGCGCCGACATGGCAAGACATCGGCGCTGGTCGGAGCCGAGCTCTGGCGCTGGATCTTGGCGCCGAGCCCCGAGCTCGTTCATTTCTCCGCCCCCCTGACTCCCGCCCCCGCCTCCCGGCCCGCCGCCTCCCGCCCCCACCGCCTCCCGGCCCCCACCGCCTCCCGCCCACGCCGCCTCCTCGTTAATTTTCAAGGTCCAATCGCTATGTACATGCACATGTTCGACTCACCATAGACGCCCTTCGACTCACCACACACGCCTCTACCACGCAGACGCCATGAGCCTAGCCATACTCCTGCACCGACGCCTTGGTAAGGGTAAGGGTAAGTCTAGGAGGCAGTCGTAATTATGTGTAGGCTAGTGGTTGGGCTTAAAAGTCGTTGTATATATGTTGTAATGAGCTAGGAGGCATTTGGTAAGTGGTTGGACTGAGAGGTGTTTGTAATGAGCTACTTGTTGTATATATGTGTATATGTTATATTCATGTGATATTTGTGTTCGAATCCGTAGTCCGTACTTTGTGGTTCTATGATTCCTGCAATGAATTTATGTTTCCTGCAAACGACTGAAAAGGCTACGAACTATGAATTTATTACGAGACTACAGGCTCTGAAAAGCCTACATACGAACATTTATTGCTACACTGGAATCCCGGAAAAGCCTACGAGTTGTTTCCTGCAAACGACTGAAAAGGCTACGAACTATGAATTTATTACGAGACTACAGGCTCTGAAAAGCCTACATACGAACATTTATTGTTGAACCGAATCCGAAAAGCGAAAAGATTCGTACGGCATCCTCTCCATGGACTATGCCCACTACACCAGCTAACATGCCTACATAAAGACCTCCTATGTCTTCCATACCACATCTCCTACTCAAGCCATCACAATACTACTACACAACAATGTCTTCCTGGAGGTCCGACCCATTTGGAGTGCCGGAGTGGCATGAGCGTCCGAAGTGCCATTGCGGCTTTAGGACGATGTTGGGAGTCTGGACGGATCGAGTACAACGAGCCAAATACGGCTGTAGGTTCTTCAAGTGTCCAAACCTAGATGACGACTTCGTGGTAACGACGACAACTAAATCATTTGTTTCTCGTTATCGTTTTTCAACTTGATCCATGACATCTACCACGCCACACATAGGCTTGCACGTTCATCGAATGGGTTGATCGGGTGTCGCCGGCATGGCCAAATAACCGGGCAGTGGAGGTGGAAAACAAAGGACAATACTTTGTCAAGATGACTCAGGCTCGCGAGGTGGCACGACAGATGCGGCTTGAGCAAGAGCGCCGCGTGAGGGTGGCACAAATCCGTCTGAAGGGCAAGGAGGATGCGCTGCAAGCTCGTGAGGCAGCTCTCAAGACCAAGAGTGACAGGAAGAATGATGCAATGAGCCATCCTCGTGGCCCAATAGAAAGGGGAAACAACGACGCTACACCCAGTAGACAAAATGTAATAGACCCACGCTATCTACGGTCTATGCAATCCTATTATTATGCACTGTATTGTATTTTCCTAGTCAGATCGATCGCACTTGAGACTACCGGTATGACGGTATTACGTATCGGTGCTTCACTAAACTACAATTTAATAGAGTGCATAATGTTGCCCACCCATGCTTGCTCCAAAGAATGTCTGCATAATTGATTAGTTTGCATATAGAAAAGAACAGGGAAATCATGCCTACTCAGTTCAAAATTGTAAATCATTACATGCAAAATTCACATTTTCAAGCACACAAATGTCTGCAAAAGAACAACAAGACATTAAACTATATCCTCAACTTCGCAGATTATACCATGTGATTTGAGGTGGCAACATAATTACTTATGGGCAATATAATGGAAAAATCTAAGGCACATAGGTTCTTACCTTGCCCCATTTTAACTCTTTTGAATTCCATGAATAAGCAACACCAATATCCCCTTCTCTAACAATTAGTGTTTGACAATCGGAAAAAAGTTACAAACATTATTACCTTACTAGCACCCAAAATTTTCAGATTGAACACGACATCATCACAAAATGTAGCAGGAAATAAAATTGTGTTTCACACGCTTCATCAATTTTCTCGAATCTTCCAAAAGCTACGGATTATTTTGAAGACCGAGCCGAGCGCCACCGATGACGGCGGCAGCCTGAATTTTCACACTCGGCGCCAAGATCCACGGCGCCGAGCTCGGCGCCACGACCCACGGCGCCGAGGTGTCGCCACGCCGGCGCCACGCAGCCACCACGCTGGTGCGGGCTCGGCAACTCGGCGCCGTGGACCATGGCGCCGAGATGTGTTACCTCGGCGCCGTGTGTCACGACGCCGATCCCCTGGGTCCAAAAACGGAATTAAAACTACCAGGAGTCTAAATGTGAATATTTTTCAAAAAAAAAGTTAAAATAGAAAAAATTCGGACCCTATATACACTAACGTAAAAAAATGCCTCAACTCAAATTGCAACTTAAAAAAAACCTCACAAAACATGCTTCTATCCCAGTGATCCATTTGATCATCCGATCCAAACAAAAAGGTGACTACAATTTCTCAACCCCTTTTCAAACTCAAACTTCAAGCGAAATCAGATATAATTCCAATACAACCCGAGAGGCCGATTACTCGTCACCAGACATGTGGAATAGATGCGGAAAAAAACATGCGTCCATGCAAAGTACGAGCGTGATGCTGCGCACATCAAAGTCTCCATACCAAATATATATAATTCCAACCCAACCCGAGTGGCAGATCAGGCGCCTGTTCCTCCGATTTTAGGCCAATAAGGTCGCGCCAAAAAAAGGGTTGCAGCTGGTGCTGCAAACTGCAAAGCAGACGCCGCCGCCTGGTGCCTCCTCCCAAATTTTGCCATGTAGCTGACAGACGGGCCCACGACGTTCCTGATGCTGACAGGTGGGCTGGTATGGTCAAATTAAGCATTGGGGAAGCTCCCTTGCACCTTCCTCTCCACCGACCAATCTCCTCGCTCCACTCCATTCACCTCGCACCTTCCTCCTCTCCATTTTGTTGGTGTAGAACTGTTTGGCGTACCGATAGGTAAGTTGACTTACTTCAGCAAAGCATTCGACGTGCTGTGTGTACATGTATTAGTTTGCTTTGATTGAAAACATCTGCTCGACCTAATGCATTTGGATTTATGTGTTTATTTATTGTCTTATTAGATAAATTGATTGTTTCAGAGTAACCACCGAAAAAAGATCAATCTGATTGAGTTATGATTATGGCTAAAATTCTGTTGATTAATATGCTTATTTTATACAGAGCCTGTCATTGTCTCACTGTTCTATGCTATGCAGTATAATAGAGCCGGCCATTGTCTCACTGTTCTATACTATACTGCATAATAGAGCCATGGAGATTGGGTCATTGGATACTATCCTCTATCTGTCATTCAGTATCACAATATCTTAGGTTGCGCTCTCTAACTGGTATGTCGTACTCGTGGATCTCCTAAACCCACCTACAGGATTGTGCTGCCGCTCCTGCCCCTTGTCATCTTACAAAGATTCTCTACGTCACCTACCACTTACAAAGGTCATGCTCTCCTTTTGTTTTTTCTTTGGTCTACTATTTTTTTGATGATGTTTTTTTTTTTTTTTTGCATGTGACGACTACCTACAAAATGCAACTATCCCATATTTCCGTGTCTAGAGATTGCAGAGTTGCTTATGACTTCCCATGGTTATTCATCTATAAACTACATAGATTCTGATGTACTGAATCGCTCCCATTGTTATGAACATCAAGTTAGGCTTGTGCTATTTTTACTATTGTTTATTTGGGTTGTGTATTAAAATTTTATTGACCAAGGAAGCTTTGATTAATGTTTCAGCCCACCCACTTCTGCCATTGATTTTTTTTTCTGGACAAAAGTAGTGCTGTTCCTTGCAACGTGGAATTTGTTGGAGCAGAGGCATTTTGGAAAATTTCCTAATTTGTAAATGAAAAAAAGGGAATAAGGGGGTAAGGGCCTGTTCTTTATGGCTTCTAAAAGCGGCTTTTGGTTTTTGCTACAATACCTAACTTTCAAATAGAGTATTTTCTCAATACGGGATTTACAAGTTAATTATAGTACACGTTAAAAACCTAACATCTGTACCAACCAAAATCGCAAGTGGGTATCTCTCTCTCCGTAATTTCTGTCGCAAACAGACAAAATTCAAAAATTTCAGCCAAAAGCCAAAAGCCGCAGCTAAAAAGAACATGCCCTAAGATAGAGGAGATGGGGGTTATCCCTTTATGGCTGGCTACTCCCGTACGGGCAGGCATGTGGAGAAAGGGATGTTTCGATCCCCACTCCCGCCTCCCTAGCGGCTTTGACGGTAATCGAGGGCTACACTGCCACCTCCTCCTCCCTTCTTAACCCTGGGCTAGGCTGTAGGACCAGAAATGACAACAGAGAAGGGGTGAATGGTGCCTTTAAAATCGCCCCACGTATTCAACCACTCTTCTTCTCCGATAACTATGGAAGCTAGGAAGAAGAAGATGAATGCTCACTGGAAATTGCAAGAAAAACAGGAAGCAAGACAGAGCAAATAGCACTTCATTAAGCCAACAATCCAAGCCAATTGAAAGGAGCAGTCTGAACACAATACTGATGGCGGTTAAACCGCAATTTCACTCCCGGTCTGACTGTAGCTGAAGGAGTAGTCCAACCGAAAACAGTCGGCAGAAGAAGCCAACAGAGAAACGTGAAAACAGAAGCTAAACCACAATGAAAATAGCAGAACTGAAACAACAACCAAGGACCTGTTTTCGGTCTGACCAAGAACTGAAAACAGACAAATAAACAGCATATAGAAGAAAGCAAACAGAAAGGAAAAGGAAAAGAACAAACAAAAAGACCCTGCAGTAAACTGAGAAGAACAAGAACTTCACTGGCCAAAAAGAAACTGACTGAAAACTGCAGTCATACTAGCTACCAAACCCGCTGTCGAAAACAGAAGAAAAAAGCAGAGAAACCTGAAAAACTACAGTCTGAAAAAACTGAAAAGATTTAACTGCTACAGCACAGAGATAATCACCAAATCAAAGCCTAATAGCTGCCAGACAAAAACACAAGGATCAAATGCACTAGAAGCAGATCGCTCATGCAGATTGTTGAAAACAAAATGAAGTCTAAAAGATTTGGAATGGAAACTTCTTCAAAAATCAAAACCATCTGAGATACATGTCTGTTAGAGATAAGAAACTCAGCTTCCAACTTGAAAGAACGCAATACTTGGTGAGCAGCAATCTGCAGAGGAACTAGAAACAGTAAATACTGAAATATCGAGAGGGGACTATCAAGAACCCAGAAACTGAAAATTTAGAGAAACTCGAAATAATTGAACAAGAGATTTTTGCTCACAACAGAGGAGTCGCCACAGATCAAGAAGATACAAGCCTGCACTCACAAGACGCCGAGAAAATAGGAAATCGGGAGTCCTCTGTAAACCGAAACAGTAAACCCTAGCCACAAAGAAAACAGAGGAAGTGCAGCCAATAGATCCTTGAGAGCAGAGAACAGCTTCTCAAACTTTTGCTTTAGGGACTGAATTAACCAAGAGACGTTATGTATATCCCCAGTTCAAAGCAAGGAAGAAGAAGGATCAAGAACCTCCAAACACTTGAGCAAAAACTCAAGACATAGGTAAAATCACATGGAAAAACAAGTGGCAGCCAAAACCAGAAAAGCAATGCAGAGGAGATCAAGTAAACAGAACATCTTCAACAAAAGGTTTCTCATAAATAAAATCAGAGAGAGGAGAGATTACATAGGAGAATGTTCACAACCAGCTCATGCCCTCTCTCACACCGAGAGCCATACGCCCAAAAAAAAAGGGAAACCAGCAGGCCAAACACCCTGCCACACACTCCTCACAGGAGTAAAACACACTCATACATGGAGAGCAAAAACCAAAAAACTCTCAAGTGGCTCTAGAGAACACCCTCTCTATTATAGCCTCCACTAATGGGTTCCCCTTTTGCTTTATCCATTATCTCTCAACAACTCTGCGCTTTATCCATTAGCGCCAACCGAATCCGCTTCCGTGAGCCTGAGTCAATTTTCCCGACTGCCCTCACGCCCTTCCCGAAGCTTCCCGCCGCACAACCGCAACCGCACCCTGACCGTCTAGACCTCGACTCCTCCCTGAGCCTAGTCCCGATCCTCCTCGCCGTCGCCTGTCGTGTCCATCTCCGGTAGCTCCAGCTCCGGTTCCTCGTCTTCCGACTCGCAACCACCTCAGCAGCCTCAATCATCTTCGACGTCTCTGACCGTCCGGACCTCAACACCTCCTGTGCCTAGTCCTGGTCCTCCCACGCCTCACCACGACCTAGCTCCAAAGTTCTGCAGCCACACAAACAAGCAAACCGTCACATAGCACCGATCGACACATGAAAGCATAAATAACATTAATGAAACCACATTAAGCCCAAACCTGTTGAATCAATAGAATATGCATTCTAATCACTTTGACCAGGTTTGACCAAGTCCGACCGAGCCCGATTGCACCACGCAACGTCAAGGTCCGAACCACCCAAATCAAACTCGATTTTCCTAAACCAATGTCAATTACTCATCATTCACACGGGATGACCTCCACATGGTCTCTCATAGGCCTTCTCCTTAAGCTATAATTTTTTTATTTCTTCTTCTTCTTCTTCTTCTTCACCGAGAGCTCCTCTTCACCAATTTGTGCTATGCTGGTGGTGTTGGCCTCAGTTTGACTGAAGGTTTGTGGGGGGGTTTTTGCTCCTCTAAGCACTTGGTTGGTGCTCGGTGTTTGGCTTGTGTCTTGTGCGGATTGCGTCGTGCCTAGTTGGTTTGCTTCTCAGTGGCTTTGAGTGCCATCGCAATAGTGAGTATTCTCTGTTGTTGATCAATAATATTGTGCTAATTGTGATGAGCTAGTATTTTTATCTTACCGTTTTTATTGCTATATGATAAACACTAGTTAAGGGTGACTTGGCATGATAAACTGTGGGTAAACAATTGCTCAATGAGGAATATTGGTCGAGATGAGATTAGTTATGATAATTTAAAGCTTTTCTACTAGAATTGTGAGCTATAAAGACTTTACATACTTGCTGTCCTGTTATTTACCATTGCTTACCTATTGTCCTGTTCTTATCCAAAGCACTGTTTAGATCTGTATATACTGTCATTGCATTTAGGATAATTTAATTATTGTTGAATTGGAATTTATTGTTGTGGTAAGCTGAAGAGTTCATAATCTAGCAGTACTGATAAGTAATTGTCACTCTAATTATTGAATTAAATCAGACCACTAGTGGCGAGGAGGCATTGTGTCAAAATAAGAGGAGCCCGACATATGAGAGCACAAATCTTGTTAATACATGAGTATTATGCTGATTGTTTACTTCCTTCTCACTGTCATGCGTAATATAATGTCCAGATTATATGACTTGAGAAGAATTCGTGTTCTATTAAACATTTCTTTTATGTTCTTGTCATATATATATGCACCTGGTATTATATCTTTCTGTTTATGATTATATTTGGAGTCAATTTGAAATATTTGCTTGAAACCACTTTATATGCAACAATCCAAAAAAACCTATGGATAAAAAGATGGCTTCTTCCTCTTGTTTCGTTACACTAGAAGTCTAACTTTAAACATTGTCAAGTCAAGATAAAACTACGGTGGTTGATGGACATCAAGTTATTTTAGACCACTCTCACACTTTCTTTGTAAGGCGACGCTGAGCTCGTTGGAAGAATGCGAACAATTGAGCTTTAGCTCGCTTATTGGCCGCACTGTCTGATATGCTTTTCCACGTGTCAACTTTTTGAACGCGTCCAGATACTTGGCGAAATCTTTACATGTCACTTTCATAATGTGGCAGATCTAATTCAGTTAGTTGCGCGTACGAAGTTACCAACTACCAAGCCAGTCTATATAAACCGGACGACTCGACAAGCTTTTGCAAGCACTTCCACAGCCGAGATCCATTGCAACGACATCCCCGCGCGAATGGCAGCCCCAGCAGTGCGCTACCTTCGGCGTCTCGACGAGCCGATCGGGATGGGCCGCCGCGTGCACCGCCAGCATGTTCAAGCCCAACAACAGCTGCTGCTCCTCGACTCCGGCCGTCTGTTCATGCTGCTCGGCGCGCTCCTCCTCATGTGGCAGCTGACCCCCCGCGACGGCAACGCCGAGCACGCCTCCTTCACCGCCTTCTTGATCTGGCTGCTCGGCACCGCGTTCGCGATGCTGTCGCTCGTCACGCGGCAGTGCCCGATGCTCGCGGCCGCTGTCGCGAGGGCTCTCCGCAGCTACTTTCTGGGCGGTCTGTAGCACAGCCTCCACCACGATGCTCCACACACCGCATGTCTCGTTCATCCGATCCGAGTATTTGGTAGTCATCTTATGTTATGTCGCGAAATATCCTCTGTTCATTCGTGCTCGTTGCTGACGACCCGTTACTGCCTTGTAATGGCATTCGAGTGCCATCTTGAAGTTCAATTCTCCTGTCAGCGCTATCCAAACAGTCTTATGGCTAAATTGTGGTCATTTCATGATTTCCGTCGTAGCTTTTGACTTGACGAATCACGATGGATCGTAAATTTGCAATGGTACTCGTGTGTCCAAAAATTTTCCCAGATAGAGAATAGAAGCTGAGCGAAGAGAGAGGCGACTCGACCTCGGCGGAGCTTGGCGGTGACCGGCGGCTCGTCGGAGCTTGGTTGCTACCGGCAGCTCGGCATCATCCACTCTCGCGGCGCGGGTGTGGGAGCAGAGCGCCGGCGTCGAGAAATTTGGCGCTTCTAGTCTTCTCACTGTACCTTTTCTCTCCCCCACTGTTCAAGCGGCCTTTGATATTGTTGGTGTTGGTGCTGTGAGTCCTTGGAGGTGGAGGAGTGATGGATGCGCGTTTGGAGGTTGCAATTTGCCATCGTGGTAAGGAAATGATGATGCCTTTCTGGTTTTTCTTCTATTAATTTGGATTTTTTTTGTGTGTGATTTTAGCTCAGATCTGGTTTTTTTATTTCGGTTTTTGGTTGATGGCAGATGAGATGCGTTTTGAGTGTTTCATTTTTTTGGGTCATCCTTTGATGTGGATCTGTTTTGGTTTGGGCGTGTGTTGGACAGTTGGAGGAGAGAATTAGCCATTTGGATTTTTTAATGTGTGATTTGACCTCTGATCTGGGTTTTGATTTGGGATGTGATCGATGGCATATGAGATGTGTTGTGTTGTTTAATTTCTGGTGATGGTTTATGTGGATCTGTTTTGGTTTGGGCGTGTGTTGGACAGTTGGAGGAGCTAGTGTTCCACCTCCATGTGGATCGATGACACACAGCAGTGCAGGGGAGCTAGTGTTCCACCTCCATGAGGATGATAGGAGTAAAGTATGTAGGCGCTATACTGATGCAAGGTTTGGAGGATTCAGATGCTACTATATAAGCTTCTTGACCATTATATGGAGGTTTGCCTCTGACAGCAATTAGATTCCTAACTAGCAATAATCAATTAGGAGTTAGGGCCCTGCTATTGTTTTTTCCCATGCTTTTGCTAAATGAGTCCACAATAGTGCCAAGATAGCAGTGTTTTTTTGAGCAATATTGTTCTTTCAGCAACAGCGCAGTCAGTACCTCCCTGATAGTAAGAAGTGGACATTTAATAATGCCCATTTCCTCTAGTGATGGAATTGTTTGAAAGAGTGAAAGACTACTACGTAAAATTTTATCAAAGATTGTTACGCAAAGCACGTGTGCTGGAGAAGAAGCAAAACAGTCAAATGCAAAATTTAACTTGTGATTTTGGGTAAATTTGGTATTTTTTGAAATAGAAATTTGTCACTATATTTTTTTATGTCACTATATTTTGCGGCCCAACTCTAACACTGTTGTTAACGAGCTTTTGTAATTTGCTGTGTGTTTTGGTTGCTGAAATGGCTAAAGGGCTGAAAGCCCAAGCTAAACGGGCGACCCATGAGCAGGCAGATCCTTAAGAGGTTGACGACTGAAAATTCAGGCCCGATAAGCAAAACATAGCCCAGCCCATAACAAAGAACAGCAAGTGAAACAAACCTCATGAGCCGCTCGATGGTGATCAGAAGGTTGAAAAAGTGACTGAGATCACGACACAACCGTGGTCGACTTCCGAAGCCCTCAGGTTCGCATTCAGGCGTCAGTATCCATCTAAAGAAAGGTCTTCAAAGCTGGATTCATTCCAGAAGACAAACATAACTTTGGTCCATTGACGAGGCTTTCAGAAATAAAGAAGAAAAAAGAGTTACTTGACGACTAGACCAACAGCATTCACAACATAGGCGGGCCTGTTCTTTTCGGCTGTGGTTTATGATTTTTTGCTGAAATTTTTGAATTTTGGCTGTTTACGGTACAGATTACGGAGAGACAGATACTCACTTGTGATTTTAGTAGGTACAAATGTTAGACTTTTAATGTGTAAATCGTTTAACATGTAGACCCTATTTTAAGAAAATACTCCATTTAAAAATTAGATACTATAGCAAAAATAAAAAACCACCGACTTCAGAGGAAAAGAACAGACCCTCTGACTTCTGTCATCTACCATCTTTATATAAGCCCCGGGCGATTCTGCCCACAACACACCGCTACACCAGCAAGTATATTGCAGACACATACATAGGCTGCAAGCCTGCAATGGCAGACCGGGGAATGCGCTACCTCCGACGCCTCAACCAGCAGGGCCACCGCCGCCGCGTCCTCGCGATCGGTCACCGCCAGCAGCTGCTCCTCGACTCTGGCCGTATCTTCATGTTACTCGGTACCCTCATTTTCATGCACCAGACTACGGCGAGCGCGGCCGTGCCTAGCCACGCCGAGTACCTGTTCATCGCCTTCCTCGTCTGGCTGCTCGCCACGGCCAGTGGCGGAGGGAGGGGGGGGCTGGGAGGGGCCTGGCACCCCCCAACCTCCTACTAATTACATAATTAATTATATATATTTAATTAGTGGTTTAATTAGTGGTTTAATTAGTATGTTCTTTTGTCCAAATTATTTCAGATTTTCAGTATGAATGTTACATCATTTCTTCCAATTTACAGGTATGTTGATGTGACTAAATCCAAACAAGAATTATAACACCACGCCTTTCATCATTACAAAATAGATGTGTTTAATGTTGCAATTGATCAACAATTGATTGAGCTAGACGATCGATTTAGTTCTCAAACGACGAGCTTTTGTCCCTTTGTGCCTCTTTGGATCCAAGGTTGGACACCTTCGACATAACAAATATATGCACTCTAGTGAAAAATATTATCCTGTTGATTTCTCAAGTTAAGAAAGAGCTCAATTAGAGTGTCAATTGCCACATTTTCAACTTAATGTATACAACCATCCAAACCTAAGTGCATTACCATCACTTGCTGATCTAACAAGTGAACTAGTTAAGACTAGTAAAGATTCATCTATCCTATGGTGGACACGTTGTTAAGATTAGTCTTAACTCTTCCGGTTTCAACCGCAACTCTTGAGAGATGTTTTTCACTATGAAACTTGCGAAGACGCGACAAGTACAATGGGAGATGAGTTTCTACGAGATTGTTTGGTAATTTATATTGAAAAGAATTGACCGCAAAGATTAGTAATGATGATATTATTAAGGCCTATGATCTTGCTGGTAGTCGTATGAGCTAAATTTAAGTTAATAGAGATGTAATTTTCTTTGCATTGTAATTTGCGAAACATATTACTCTGATATGTGACTATTGGATCGGTAAATTCGGCATGGTTCATTGATTCTACTCTACTTGTTGTCCATGTTGCCCCCCTATATCCAATTCCTGGCTCCGCCCCTGGCCACGGCGGTCGCGATGCTGTCGCTGGTCGCACAGCAGTTCCCCGGGCTCGCGGCAGCCGCCGCCGCCGTCGCGAGGGCACTCCGCAACTACTTGCTTGGTGGTCTCTAGCATCCACCTGTCCAACTCCACGATGCGATGCTCGTCTCCTCCGTGCTCTGCTTTCTAAGAGTAATCAATAATTCTCGCCATGTGTTGTATAGGGTGCTTTCTTAACCAGGCCCTACTTTTCTCCCCCGCCCCTTCATCCATACTCTAGTTTCATACATCGTCTTACTCTACTGGAAAAGCATTCGAGTGTCATGTTTAGGTTCGCCAGTTAGCGCTATCTAAAAAAACTATATTGGCCCACAATTGTAGCCCACAGATGAAGCGCCTGTTATTTCTTAGGCTTTTAGTTTTTTCAAAAGTAAAAAAAAATAGTACGATTTTTTAAAGTAAAATTTTCAAATATTTTTCGACTCTAAAACTATATGTATCGTCCGTATTGACATCTCTATCAATATAGATAAAAACTATTAGTCGTAACATAAAAAAACATAACCAAATTCATAATACTTCATACAAGAGTATTCTTTTTCTTTTTTGGTAGTAGGCCGGCAGTCGTTAGCGGTCTGACTGGAAGAGGCGCGATCGATCACTTGGATCAATTCCTCGTGAAATGCACGAAACACGAACCTGAACAATCATCAAATCATGTTATACAACGTCTCCACACAAAAAAAAAAAAGTGCGATACAGCAGGCACCAACACGACATCTATTAACTACGTCCCACTTCAGTTCCGTGTACTGTGGTCGCAACGCCTCACACTGGTGGATCAACTCATCAAAGAAGGCACGACGGTGCAGAAAGAAAAAAAGGCACTCCCCTGCAGTCCCTGCTCATTCGCACTACAGTTTCGTATCTGTTACTACAGTAACTGTGAGTGTAATGTTTAAGGGACTGTGGGATGCAGTCACGCAGGAATAGAAAAAAGCGTATGTTTAACTATCACTCGGATATTTTCTTCTTAAAAATCAATTAAATATTTTTGCCATGTATATAACAATTTTTGCCTACGTTTGCAATGTTTTTCATCTATGTATGCAACATTTTTTCTATGTATGCAACATTTCTCGGCTATAAAATGTTGCATACATCGATGAAAAATATTGCAAATATGAGCAAAAAATGTTGCATACATGCTAAAAAATCTGGCTAATTTTTAGGAAGCAAACATCCAGGTGATGTTTATCAAAACCCGGATATGTCTAGCAATCACCCGGATGTTTTCTTCCTAAAAATTAGTTATTTTTTGCCATGTATGCAGCATTTTTCGTCCATATTTATAATATTTTTCACCCATATATGCAATATTTTAACATGTATGCAATATTTTTCTTATGTATGCAATATTTTATAGCCGAGAAATGTTGCATACATGAGAGAAATGTTGCATACATGGGTGAAAAATATTACAAATATAGGTGAAAAATGTTGTATACATGATAAAAAAATATGGATAATTTTTAGGAAGAAAACATCCGGATAATATTTACCAAAACTCTAGAAAAACATAGGAATTGGCGTGGTATATCCAGTTGAATCCTTTCAAATTCTAAAAGGCAGAAATTGTTCAATTTTACCTTTTTGATGCTTCACATTAAAAAGAGTACAGGTCTTTAGCGAGAAAAAACACAAAGGAAATATTCCATGAGATTGGACCTTGTGTTAGATTTACTGTAAAATTCCTATGGGTTGAGCCATTCCTTAGGGAATTTAGAAGCTCGTTCCTTTGTTTCAAAAGGGACTCATATGAAAATGTTCCTTAGGACACTAATCCTATAGAATCACTCTATTTTTTCTTTGTTCCAAACAAGTCCTAAGTTCAAAGTTTTGTGCTATAAGAACAAACTAATGGGCTTATATACCGCAAAAAAAAAACAATGGGCTTATTGTTGGTGTCAGGCGACTGATATATTGTAGTTTTCCCCCTAAAATGGGCCACTATAGGCTAGGGGCCCAAGCGGCTCAAATAATGACATTGCAAAGTTTCTTAATTCTTAAACTACCACTGCAAAATCGTCACTTCCTTATTTACCACTTCTTCGCAAAAATGTTCCTGTCTATGCCACTGGCCCACTACCGTTAGTTGTCTTAGATTTCGCCGTTACAAACCCTCCTTAATGCCCAACATGCCCCTTTCTCGATATCCTTTCATTACTCCTCTCTCTTCCCTTCCTTCTCTCTTTTACGTTGCCATCACTAGATCTGGCACGTAGTCATGCAGTTGGCCGAGCCATCGCCCCAGCTACTGCCACTGGTCGCCATGCCCTGTACTGTGCTGGCCGTCGCAAGCACTATGCTTCTTCTCCCTTTTGACCAAAACAATGGAGGGAGAGAACAAGGGGCGGCGAGCTTCGTTGGTGGAATGACAACAACGACGGGTGTGCACCGTGTTCCCGGTCATAGGGAAGCCATTTGAGGTAGAGCTTAATGACGGAAACAACACCGGCAACTGGAATAGGCAGAGCAATGGTGGTAGCTGCGGAGTGGAATGTTGGAAGTCTTACGACTTCCCCAAGACCTTTACGACCGCTTCCAGGCAGCTACGACCGGTTTCGAGAACTTACGACCGCTTACGACCGCCTTCAGCTGCCGTTCGACCGATTTGTTGCTCCTTCGATTACTCCGATCGCTTTGCCTTCGTGGTCGTAAACCTTCTGCTGAGGTTTCTACCACTCTTCTCTATCGCTGCTCTGCTCTTCTTTCGGCCGCACTTGAATTACCGTAATCGCAACTCTCTACGATCACGCAGTGATGCTGGTGATCACTGTTCACCGTGGTCGAAACACCCTTTCGACCACGTTCACTTCCTTACCACATGGTCGGAGTCCCTTCCGACCACGTTCAAGTCTTCACGACGTAGTCACAGCTTTTTCCGACCACTCACACCGTGGTCGTAACCTTCACAACGTGGTCGAACACCCTTATGACCACGTTCACCGTGGTCGACGTCTTCTTAACGTGGTCGAATGCCCTTATGACCACGTTCAATTTTCTTCAACTTGGTCGAACGCCCTTACGACCACGTTCAATCTTCTTTGCTGCGGTCGTACGTCTTCTGATCACCTTCAAACTTTCTCCGCCGTGGTCGTATCTTCTCTTGACCACGTCTTCTTCAGGTTTGCTATGGTCGTAAGCCCCTCCGACCATGTTTGCCGTGGTCGTAAGTCGACTACGACCACGTCTGTGAGATTACTCATTGAAGTCGATAGTCAAGAATTTTCTTTTTTCTTCTTTATTTCTCACATTTAACTGATTACAAGACTCTTCTCTTTTTATACCCGGCTCTACGACTTAGGTCGGGTTACGACTACGATTGCAATTCCGATTCCAACTATGATTACAACTCTGTTTCTGACTCTATTTCGACTATGACTTTTGACTTTCGATTATGAGTTCAATTCGACTTGGATTACTACCAAATTTTGCACACGACTTCTAAACAAGATTATTTACAACATTCTCTTCCTAATCTTGTTTAGCAACTTCAATCATGCCGATTTTCCTCCTCATCTCTGAGAACTTGATTCGACCAAGTGGTTTTGTCAGAATGTCTGCTTTCTGTTCCTCTGTACTGATGTACTCGATCGTGATTTTTCCTTCTTCGACACAGTCTCTGATAAAATGATATCTGGTGTCTATATGTTTGCTTCTATCATAAAGAACCGGATTTTTCCTTAGCGAAATAGTGGATTTGTTGTTCACCTTGAGTACGACCTTCGAAACTGCTTCGTCCGACAATTCACTTAACAGACGAGCCATCCAGACTCCCTGGCAGGATGCTGCGCTCGTTGCTATGTACTCTACTTCACACGATGACAGAGCAACGGCTCTTTGCTTCTGAGATTGCCAACTAACCGGATTTTCTCCTAGCACAAACATTACCCCTGTTGTACTTTTTCGATCATCGATATCCCCCGCCATGTCACTGTCACTATAGCACGTCAGCTGCAAAATCTTTCTGCCTCCTTTCCTGTACTCAATGCCAAAGCACAGAGTACCTTTCACATATCTCAGAATATGTTTAACTGCATTCATGTGCTCCTGAGTCGGTTTTTTCATGAAACGACTTATGTACCCGACTGCAAACGAAATGTCTGGGCGGGTGTGTGTCAGATACCGCAGGCTCCCAACAATACTCCTGTACCGCGTGGCGTCGTTCGAAGATCCTGGGCCTATCTTGCTTAGCTTCAAATGGTGCTCCATTAGGACTTGACATGGATTACAGTCTTCCATACCACACTTCTCAAGTATCCTCTGAGCGTAAGCCGACTGACAAAGAGTGATGTTGTTTTCAGTCTATTTCACCTCAATGCCAAGGTAATAACTTAGGAGCCCTAAGTCTGTCATTTTGAATAGCTTCATCATCTCTTATTTAAACTTCATAATCTCTTTTAGATTTGTTCCAGTGATTATCAGATCATCCACGTAAACACCTACTATCAGCCTTGTCTTCACATCTCCTCGCGTGTACACGACATGTTCAGAGTTGCATCGTTTGAAACCGAGCGATGTGAGACTTTTGTCAAGCGTCAGATTCCAAGCTCGTGGAGCTTGTTTGAGCCCGTACAGAGCTTTGTTTAGCTTCAACACCTTCTCAGCTTGTGTCTTGAACTGGAACCCTGGTGGTTGAGCTACATATACTTCCTCCTCAATGTCTCCATTCAGAAAAGCCGTTTCACATCCATGTGGTGTACCTCCCATCCACTGTTTGCTGCCAAAGCAAGGAGAACACGAATTGTTTCCATGCGAGCCACTAGCGCAAAGACTTCTTCATAGTCTACTCCATATTTTTGAACATATCCTTTAGCCACAAGTTGTGCCTTATGCTTTACGACCTCTCCCTGGGAATTTCTCTTCACTTTGTAAATCCACTTCAGACCAATAGCCCGGTGACCTTTCGGTAAATTAGTGAGTTTCCATGTGTCATTGTCTTCAATCAACTTCAATTCTTCTTGCATAGCAGCCCTCCAGCATTCATCTCCCTTTGCTTCTTCGTAGCTCTCAGGCTCTTCGGCCGTGGTGTAGAGCAACAGCTCCTCGAGCTGCACCAGCTTAGTGTTTGCATAAATCTCGCTGATGCTCCTCATCTTCGGTATTCTATCGCTCGAATGTTCCTCTTCTAAGTCTTCTATTTCAGGTGAAGTCTCATGAGTCTCGGCACCTAATGGATTTATGCTCTGAGGTGTGGTCGGAACTCCACCTTCCCAGCTGTGTTGTTGGCATCGACTGTTTCGACATCAAAAGTTACCCACTTCGTCATATCTTTTTCAATGTCCTGCTGTTCTTCCCACTCCTAGTACTTGTCTTCTTGAAAGACAACGTCTCTACTCACATGTAGCTTCTTTTTGACCAGATCATAACACCTGTACACCTTGGTACCTGGCTCAGAGCCGAGATAAATGATCCTTTTGCTCTGGTCGTCCAACCTCTTCAGATAAGTGGCCGGTTTCACATGAGCTAAGCAACTGAATACTCTCAGGTGCATGACATTCGGTTTTCTACCAGACCACAGCTCATATGGGGTAACTCCATCGAGTGATCTTGTGGTGGCGCGATTGAGGAGATAGACCGCGTGCCTCACTGCTTCTGCCCAAAACCTCCCAGGCAAGAACCTGCTCTTCAGTAGACTTCATACAAATAATTGACATCTCTTCATTAATATTTAGGGCTGGACGATGAAGATAATCCATATCTCATTCAATTCAGTATAATTATAGCTAGTCTCATGTTTTGTTAAATATATCCTATAATTGATTCATAGCAATAAAGGGCATCATGTTCTCTCTTAAGGATTTTAGCTATTTTTTATATTATTTTATAAAATTGGTGATCTATAAAATTGGTGACTAGATCATCGACAGTATAAAGAAAACCTAATATGCATCTTAACACAACACCAAGTAGAGCTGGGAGTTGGGCCGGCTTTGGACCAGCCCAAAGCACGGCCCGACCCGACACGTGGCGGGCCGTGCAAGACGCAAGACGAATCTCGGGCCGAGCCGGCCTGAAAACCAGCCGTTGGGCGACGGGGAGCACGAGGCACGGCGGCACGCCGGCCCACGCCGAGCCGCCTCGGCCTCTACCGCCTCCCCGGCCCTCTCTCATCGACATCTCTCACGGTCATCCCAGATTCGCACAAGGTCACAACCCATCACACATCATAGAGCGAGAGAGAGTAGGGGAAGGAGGTGTACCGGCCACCGGAGTTCTGGACGATCGGATGGGTGGACGATGGCAGCAGGGAGAGCGGTGTGGCAGCGGCGTCTTGGCGCGAAGACGCCCGGCGACGCGACCATCGATGACGAACTTGTCGTCGGCGCCCGATCGTCGCCCGGCATCCGCCGCTAATGGGCTCGTTGTCGGAGTAGTCGAGGTCGCCGCCGGAGGAACCAGAGGCGGGGAGGTGGAGGCGGCCGGAGGAGGGGACTACTGGGAGGAGCCAAGAGGTGCGCGCAGGGAGGAGGAGACGACTGGGAGAGGGGCGGAGGAGAGGCGGCCAGGAGGGAGGAAAGAAGGCGGAGGGCCGGGAGATCCGGGGAGGAGGCGCGGCGTGGAGGGGGCGGGAGATCCGGGGAGGAGGGGCGGGGAGGAGGGGGCGAGGAGGGGCTGGGGAGATCTAGGACAGGCGGCATGGAGGAGAAGGGACCGAGGGAGGCGCCAGATCGGGGGAGGAATGAGTTGGGGCGGCGGAGAATGATTTTAGCGTTATGTTTTAGATATTTTTACGATTTAGTCCTTCAGTTTTCTGAAATCTATGAATAGGTTTTTATCTATTTTGATTTCTTTTGTTCTAGTCCTCGTAAATTCTAATTTCATCACGAAAAGATCCTATACATCCGTTGTGACATGTACATCTGTATGGAGCAGTCCTTAGAATGCCAAGTTTGAAGATTGCGTTAGGGTTTGGAGATGTGAATGTGTGTGTGTATACATACACATACACATACACATACACATACACATACACATACACATACACATACACATACACATACACATACACATACACATACACATACACATACACATACACATACACATACACATACACATACATATATACACATACATATCTCTACTACTTAAAAATTGGAGTTGGTGGTCGTCGGTGCGTCCTCCTGCCCTTCTCAGCCGTTGATTCTGCTTTCAATGGTAGATGCAGAAAAGACGCCGCCAAATTCACCCCACGTGTCTTGGCGCTGCCCCTGCCTCCGCTCCTCCGCCCACCCCACGTCCGCCGAAACCGCTCCCCCTCGCCTCCTCCACTCCGTCGCCGCCTCCTCCTCCTCCCCACCCCGCGCCGCCTCCTCCTCTTCTCCCTACTCCTCCGCTGCGTCGCCGCCTCCTCCTCCCCACCCCGCGCCGCCGCCGCCGCCTCCTCCCTCTACTCCTCCGCTCCGACGCCTCCTCCCCCGCTCCTCCACTCCGTTGCCGCCGCCTTCTCCCCCAATTTGATCTACACCATCTATCTCTCTTCTCCTCTCTCTCCCAGGATTCAACCACCCACCACTCCACTTTCCCCCATCTCCTCGCTCTCGGTACGTCCCAACCAGCGAGACTGCGCGCCTCTTCATCGGATCCGAGAACCAGAAGACCGCGTCACCGACGCCGAAGGGATGTAGAACGGCGGTGAGATCCAGAAGGAGCCGCCGTCGGCGCGGCTCCTCGCGCCGACGCAGTCGGGGGGCTCACGGTGGGTGGACGGGAGCGAGGTCAACTCGTTCGAGTCCGCGTCGTGGCCGCTCGAGGACGAGCTGTCGCTCGGCCTCTCCGCCGCCGACGACGAGACCGTAGCCGTTGTCGTGTCCGCCGGTGGTGGTGGGGCCGTGAACGCGACGACGCTATCGCGGGCGTCCTCCGGTGCATTCCGGTGGCGACTGGGGAAGCAACCCCGCAGGGTGGACTCCCTCGACGTCGAGGCCATGTCCGTTCGCAGCGCGCATGGCCACATCAACAAGGTGCGTGCGTTTCTTGGGGACGTCTAGGGATAGGGGATGATCCACGAATCTGGGATCATTTTTTGCTGTTGGCTAATTCGAATTGTTCAGAGTGTAAAAAAGATGCGATCTTTGACCATTTTTTGATTAGCGAAAGGATCGTGTTTTCATGAATCGATCATAGGAGGTTTACTTACTGGATGTAGTTTCTTGATGAACTTTGGCGCAATTTTGGTTGGACATTAGAATCGGCTAAGCGTGCGCCTTCATATATATTCCCTATCTTGTGCCTGGAATCTGGAAACATGTGCTCTTCGAGTTCAGATAATATTCTACCACAAGAATCAATGGACTCGATGATTGACTCCTCTCAGCTCCAATTTTGCGCCAGGACATATCGTTGCTGAGCACTGTCGTGATGGTGTTCCAGACCCTCGGAGTTGTTTACGGTGACATGAGTACGAGCCCTCTGTATGTTTTCAGCGATGTGTTCAGTAAAGTCCCGATAAAGTCGGAGGTGGAGATCCTGGGAGCCCTTTCGCTGGTCATGTACACAATCGCCTTGATCCCTTTTGCTAAATACGTATTTATAGTGCTGAAAGCTAATGACAATGGTGAAGGTAGGATGCATGGTTTGCATCTTTGATTTCAGTAGATAATGGTTATGTACTGTCATTTGTGTATGCTCTTCTCCAAAATTGGTTGGCTTATTGACTGTATTATGTCATTGTTTGCAGGGGGCACTTTTGCACTGTATTGGTTGATTTGCAGGTACGAAAAATTTAGTCTGCCTCCGAATCAACAGTGTGTGGATGGAGATATTTCTAGCTTTAGGCTTAAGTTGCCTTCTCCTGAGCTTGAGCGGTCTCTCTGTGCCAAAAACTGTCTAGAAAAGAAGCCACTCTTCAAAAACATCCTCCTGTTCTTGGTTCTGATGGGGACTTCTATGGTAATCGGAGACGGCATTCTCACTCCATCAATGTCAGGTGCTTCATACACACACTGTTTTTCCTTAGTTTACTCTACATATAGAGATTCTATAAATTTATCTCGAAAGATTTCTTTTAGAACTACCTCCTAAGATGTTCAATTGCTGATCTTGTGTTCACTTATGTCCGCTGTTAGTGGTCTCCAGGGCCAAGTTGAATATATGAAATAGACGTGAGTTGAGATTGAGTATCAGCCATACTCTATGATACTCCCCTCTCTTGAGTTGTAGGCTCCATGCACCCTGCAAGGGTCTCCCGAAGCCCCTGCAACCACTGTTTAGTGTGTAACCACAACACATGCCTCATTTTACCCATTTTGTCTGTAGGAATTCCACTTTTAACTCCAGTAGTTTTGAAGATCAAGCATCTTCAGAGTACAAAGGATACCACTCAGTATTGCTTTTATTCTGTAACCATATGTGTTTAGTAAAGGGAGTGACCGGGCCTCTTGATGTGTAATTGCTTTCTTCCCTCTATTTCACCACAATGTTCACCAACTTTGTTCGACCCAGTTCTGATATTTAGAATGATTTTGTTCATATCCATGTTACCAAAGCAGAACAATGTTAGATATTAGATATGAGTTAGTGGATTGATCTTGTTCTTAGGTCTCCCATCTTTTTGTCATTTGTTTGGGAATTAACTACACAAAACGTTTGGACCCTTGATGCATTATAGAAATTGCAGAATTTCTCAAATACTCGATACAGAATGTGCAACTTGCAATGGTCATCTTGAGCTTTTGAGATACTATATCCTATCTTTTCGTTTTTGCAGGTTATTGCTGAAAGCCTGTCTGAGGAAGAGATTGGAGGCCTTAAGAAGCTGTTCAAAATGATTGATATTGACAATAGTGGAACTATAACGTTCGATGAGTTGAAGGATGGCTTGAAAAGGGTGGGCTCAGAATTAACGGAACATGAAATCCAGGCTTTAATGGATGCAGTATGTGCTTCTTTACGAGTTGATCCTTCATTAAAAGAGAAGTATATTACATTCTTTGGATAGTATGTACTATGGCTATTTTAATGCTATTTGCTGTCCATTTGTTTCAGGCTGATATCGACAACAGTGGAACCATTGACTATGGTGAATTCATTGCAGCTACACTGCACATGAATAAACTGGAGAGGGAGGAGAACTTGGTGTCAGCATTCTCATTTTTTGACAAAGATGGAAGTGGTTTTATAACCATTGATGAGCTGTCACAAGCATGCCAAGAATTTGGCCTTGATGATGTTCACCTTGAGGATATGATCAAAGATGCCGATCAGAACAATGCAAGTCTTCTCGATACTTGATCTACTCTGTCCATCACCTTTTTTTGGTTCCATTATTGACTTGGTTGTTGTTTTTTAATTTCTGTACCGTTTTCAGGATGGGCAGATTGATTACAGCGAGTTTGCGGCCATGATGACTTGATGAGAAAGGGCAATGCTGGTGCAGCAGGAAGGAGAACCATGAGGAACAGCTTGCATGTGAATCTTGGTGACATCTTGAATCCCGGCAAAAGCTAACTCGCATGGGAAGGCCATGCCTGGTGGATGTTATTGTCTGAAGTTTTTGCATTCCTCATCAACTGGACTAATCTAAGAGGAGGGCACATTGTTGAGTGATTGTCCCGTGGTGTTACTGAGATGCTGAAGAATTTTCGTAGTAATAGCTAAGAGGGGATTGAAATTGGCATACTGTGGTATCCTTGTAATACGGTGAACTGCTTATATGTATTCCTGTTGTTGTAGGTTGAACATTGTTGATAGCTGGGATTATAGTCTCGTTCATATTGTTTTGCCTTGCTTCAAAGAACGCTATAAACAATAATATGAACACTTCTCAAAACAGCTTTTCTATTTCTCTCATTCTCATCTTGCTCTGAGGATAAGTTAAGAGGATCATAAGTGCATTATGCACACCATTTCTTAAATCTTTGTCCAGCTCCATGTCCACCGTATCTTTACTTTTTCTCACCATTTTCCATGACATTGCAACTTGTGTGATAACTTCGTGTCTACTATTTGATAATCTCATCGCCTCAGCACTAGGATCTCAAAGAGCTCCAGGATATAGGTTGAGCTCATGCCATGCCGTTTGTATCAGGTGGATCGCGGAAAGCGTAGGATTGTGCGGGCCGGGTGACAGGAAAAAGATGTCCACATGGGAACCATTTATTTAAGGAATTATGATGCAACCATGAAGCCGAAGTTGTTGGTCTGGTATCTTTACTATTATAAAAGGAGTTGGTGGTTGGTCCGTCCTCACTCTTCTCTTCTCGACCATCCGATTTGATCCTGACCATCTGCCTCTCCTCCTATCTCTCGGATACAACCGCCCACCCTCCACTTTTCCCATCTCCTCGTGCATTCTGGCCACCCTTCTCTCTCTGTCACTTGCTTTTCAATGTTTGATGTGTGAAATTAGCCAGACAATAAGTTCCGTCTCATTATTTTTATGACTTCGTTGCAACGCACGGGTCTCTAACTAGTATATATATATATACTAGTCATGTGCTCGTGCGTTGCAACGAAAAACAAATACAAATAGCACATCTCTAATGACTATAGTCTATGAAAAAATATTAGAAAATAACAAGTCACAATACTAACATTTACAACAAGCAACCCATGCAGCTCATATGCCATCTGAACCCATGTGAGGGCGTCCAGATCCGACCGATAGAACCGGCGGTGAGGGAGGGCGCATCCAGATCCGGCATGAAAGGGAGGAGGAGGCGTCGGAGTGATACATATCATCAAACGTGATCCTAAACCATACAATGACATATATAGCAAGATTAGAGTGCCTAAAAAAGTTATACACACTTTAGCAGCAATATCTGCAATCTAAGGAAAATTTCATAATATGTAATTAGGCAAATTAATTCCATAACTGACGTCTCTAACCATCAAGTAGGAGTTTTAATTATCATAGCTGAATGCCCGTACGTTGCTACGGATTTTTAATATTTATCATACTACATGTTCTGAAACTCACGTGTGGTAAAATTTTTTAGAATATAAGAGAAGCAGAAGCAGGTACATGAGAGAACTAATCCACATTAATTTCAATTTATATGAGACTCAAAACATATCAATAAAGAAGTATTTCACTTTTTCTCTGGTCAAATTTCAACAGGGGTGATCCTCATCCTAATGCAGGCACAATTCTCTTACTTCTTAAATAGAGATGTGTTCAACTGAGATTGCAAGGTCCAGAACCCGCAAATCTTGCTATATAAGATGACGCACTATTAAAAAGCTTGTGTAATCTTGCCATGCTACTTACTACCACATCCTTATATAGGATTTAAAATGCTTGCATTATCCGTCACATATATTTGGTCCTTTTTGTTTTCTCATGTTTTTTTAATTTTTAATGGCGTCAACCATTATGGCTACAAAAGTTAATAGCACTTTCAAGAGAGTTAAGCGATTTCTGACGTTGCCAGGCCTACTGCTATACAATGAGTCAATGGGGGCATATGTGGTTTGGATGCAGGACCAGATCATGAATATTTGATTCTGAGACGATGCTTTCTCACATTGGAAAAGGAATAAACAGGCGACACATGCAAAATTCAGTCCTTCACATTGGCGCATAAATGGAGATGAAGTACATGGGTTCGATCCTTCTGCTGCCATCAAGAGCAAATTGTTTAGCCATCTTTTGAACACAAAATGCAACCCGATGTAGCATTTCTAGATCTAGACCTCTAATGCCAATCAAGTTTGCCCACAGGAGCAACAAAGGTTTGTTGAACAATACTGGCAAAGAAACTGAACAAACTATTGTGTTCTTTTCATAAATTTTGTTCTTAAATTTAGTTTCTTTGCCAGCATTGTTTCCTGGTTAATATATTCATTGTTTCCTGGCCAATCACACAGTTGCTTTGCTCAGGAATTTGAAATTCTTAAAGACAATACATTAAGAACCACTATCTCATAATCCCAAAAGAAAAAAAGAATGCAGATAAATTTGGGGATGATTTTAGCAGAAAATTGATGCTCTTCAGAGGCTTAGCACATTAGCATATCTCAATGAGAAGATGACTCTAACATCAACTATGCATTGGTAAGCAGATCATTCAATAGAAATTATGGGTCCATGGATGCAAATGCTTAATTTAGTGCACTAACACTTTCTTTTTTGTATAGTTTTGACTAAAGATTCTGACGATACAGTTTGTAGGTATGGACAAATTGATGGAGTGCTTACGTTCAAAATGAAAAAATGTATGATTTTCCTAACAGAAAACCTACAACACTTATAGTTCATGCAGCTTCTAAACCAAAGGAATCAAATGCTATTACTGCCTTCGAAGCCAATTATGCAGAGAGAGAACTGCAGCAACAATAATTACCTGGACATCTGGGTTGAAGACCTGTGTTTAGCCAGCAAAGAAAAATTAAGATGTGACGATCTAGATTCTAGAAAGTAGGAACAAAATTAAAGACATCGGTCAGCATGTTGCGATAGGGCTGCGGTAGGGACCCACCCTCCACTGGACGTCCGTAGCCCCGTTGAAGACCGTCGTTGCCGCTGCAGCCGCAGCCGATGCCACGTCCTCCACCACCGACGCCATTCCAAAGAACCTTCGAGGAGCGCGCGGCGGCGGCGGTGGAGGAGGACGGACTTGAGGGGGCAATGCCGGGGTGGAGGGCGCCACCTCATCAGCACCATCGCGGTCGGCCGGGTAGAGGCCATGGGGGTGCTTATAGATGAAACCATCGTCGTTGCAGATCTCCTACTCGCCGCCCTGTCCCGCTTGCCCTCGCCTCCCGGATCCTCGTCGCCTCTTCTGGATCCGGCGGATCCCGCCTGGATCCACCCATCTCCGGCTCATTGTGCCGTTGCACGGAGGAACCGCACTCGAGCCATGTCGCCGCCAGGCCGCCGCCGCTGGGCTCTGCTCGCCCGGATCCGGCGAGGTGGGGAGGAGGCACGGCAGAGCGGGGTGGGGAGGAGGAGGCGAGGGCGGAGTGGAGGAGTGGAAGAGCGAGGAGGCGGCGGTGGAGCGGAAGAGCGAGGAGACGGCGGTGGAGCGGAGGAGTTGGGGAGGAGGAGGCGAGGGCGGAGCGGGGGAGGAGGTGAGGGCGTCGCGGAGGAGGGGAGAGGAGGAGGAGGCGGCGGCGCGCTGGGGAAGGAGGAGGCAAGGGCGAATCGGCGGAGGAGTCGATAACGCGAAAACGGGGAGGGGAGGAGGCGTGGCCGCGTGGGTGGAGCGACGCAGACAACGGGAGACGGCGGGTGAGACGGAGGCAGGGGCGGCCATCAGGCGGAGGAGATTGGGGGTAGTGGGCGGTAGTTTTCACACCGAGGTGGTTATGCGCAACGCAGATTTTTTCGGTGGGGTAGTGGGGAGGGGAGAAGGAACTGAACGCGGGTGAAGCCGTCGGTCCGTTTTTAATCGGACGGCTGAGATTGGCCTGGGAGGACGGACGGACTATCACCAACTTCAATTTTTAAGTAGTAGTAGATATATATAAGATGAAGAGAAAGATGAGGATTGTTGGATCTTAATATAATGAATGAAAAAAGTGACTGAGATATGCTGTGATTTAGGCCAAGTTTATTTTTGCACCTGTGATATAACGTGTCTTTTATTGTTCTTTCTTAAGAAATATCATCATACAAAAATAATCAGTATTTTCAATGTTGCTCCTCCTTAGGTCGCCACCACCGAACCCTAGGTCGCATCCCCACAACTTTCTTGCTTCTTTGTATAAAATTGTAGGGCTGGACTGGTGGAGAAGAAGATCAATCAAATCAACATATTCTAACATATATTATAATTTGATAACATAGCTCACCCCCATTATGATTTTATTTTATGTAAGCAAATTACTACTATATGCGCTTCTAATTCTAACATAGTTCCCTTCACCGACCGCCTTTTTAATTCGAGCATTTGATGAGATAACCACCACACGTATGTTACAATTAACCATTATGTAAACAAAGATAGACTGTTATTGGTGTGTGTATTCCAAGTAGTTACTAAATGTTCCAGAAACTATTTAAAATTGATTTCTTAACTATAGTAAGCTGCACTCATGACTCTCTTTGAGCTTTTCTATTGACTAGTTGGGCAGCCCTATGCTAGATTGTCGGGCGATGAACTAGATGTCCACGTACGCCACAGTCTAATTTGCACCAAGATATGTATACCATTGGACTAGATGACCAACTTCGGAGGTGGAATGACATGAGACAATAGTATCGAATTTTAAGTAGGTTTTTAATAAGACGGGTACAAGAGAAAGGAAGATGGCGGCCACCGCTACCATTGTTGCCGTCGCTTTCATCGTATATAGTTACTTTAGGCTGGGCTTGAGCTGGCACGACACGAACGCCGGCACGGCGGGCTTTAGGCCGTGCTTAGGCCTGGCTGAAAGAGAGATAGGCTGGCACGGCACGGCACGACGAGATACCTGGACCGAGCCGGCACGGCACGACGAGATGCCTGAACCGTGCCGGCACGGCACGGCCAATTCCCACCTCTAACACCAACCATAGGAGAAGTAGCTAGCAGCGTGGGCTTGAACTCCCAAGCCACCACGCCCCGGGATCGACTCCCGCTCAAAGCGAAGGGCATATTGCTACGAGCAGAAGTGATGTCATGAAACAAACATATTGTGCAGAAGTCAGCAACGAAATTGCATATTGCAACGAGCAGAAGATGAAGCAAGCATTGTCAGCATTGTAGAAATGAGACATGTGCATATAAATACGTAATTTGATCCGCATATAAGACCTGCTTTGATCCGCATAAAAACGTGAGTCTCGAACCTCTCGAATGTGGAAATCCCCCTTCGAAGAAATTGAACGAGAACTGCCTAAGCCTCCAGCAAATACAGTGCAACGAGTAGAAGATGAGGCGAGCAGTGTAGAAAGATGAAGCAAGCATTGTCAGCAGTGACGAAGTCAGGATTAAAATTAAGGGTGGACTGAAGTATTTGTCGGACTAAACCAAGTTGACACAACTATAGTCTTATACTCTTAAAGAATTTCAAATTCATACAGAAATTATACAGTTGGAGTCTTGGAGACAAACAACGAAAACAGAGAAATACAAAGTATGTACTTCGACAATAGAAAGCGTATACCTAATAATATATGATTATTCTGCTATGAGTATGGAGTAGAAATAAATCACCTGTGTATGAAACATATGATCTCTAATTTTGTTAGCATAATCTTCAATTGGTATGCGCAGCGCCGGATCGGCAATTATTTCATTTGGATTAAATTCTAGACGAAGTTTCTTTGGTTGAGTTGTACTCTCATCGGTTGGACGAGAACCACTTGAATTACTTGTGAAATAGTTGCACAAAGTTCGTTTCTCTATTATAACAAAATCTATAAATAAATTATTAGTCTAAAATCTAAACTCTAAATTACTAAATTGATAAAAAAAAAGTACAAAAAATTAACCTGAAGCAATGAAGCTGTCGGCTCCCGTATCCTCAAATACTTAATTCTCTTCAAGATTCACGGTCCATCACCATCAGACAGTGGACACGCGCCGACGCCCCCCGACCGGCCGCACTCACTGGCTGTCGGCGAGCTCGGCTCCCCTTTTCTTCGATTCGCCAAGCACTCCCGCACTGCAGCAGCTTCACTTCGCCTCCTGGCCCTCCTCCTTTATTCGGCCTCGCTTCCTCCGTTCCTCGGTTCCTCCTCCATCCTCCGCCTCCGCGAGACCTCCCTCTCAACTCCCTCGGCTCGGCCGCCGCCACCGAGGAGATGTCGCCGCCTCCGCCGCCGCCGCGCCGCTCCTCTCCTCGGCTCCTCATGATCGCACTCATGGCTGGGAGTCGCCGCCTCGCCTCGCTCCTCGCCTCCTCCGCTCGGAGTCCGCCGTCCCAGCCTCGCCGGCGGCGCTTGACACTCGCCGCCCGGTCCGGCCCCCCCCCGGCTCGGTCCCTCGTCGCCCGCTCCGACTCCTCCCGCCGTCGCCGGCGGGCGCCATTGATCGCCGATGCCCGGATCGATTTGTGTGATTTGTGTCTCCTCTGGGCTCTGATCTGTTGCCGGCTCGCCGCCTGGGAAGTGGATGTTTTGGTGGGCCAATAAGATAATTTGCTGGGCCTTTTTACGGGCTGCCACTTCAAGTTTTAATTTTTTTGTTGCTTGTTGGGCTTAATGCCGTCGCCGGGGATTTTGCTGTGATTGTCGCCATCGGCCAGCTGCTCTCGCCGGGGGGAGGGCCGAAGGGGGGTCTGCCGCCGAGGGGGGGTTCTGCCGCCAGGGGGAGGTGAGGCTTGAGCCTTACTAAGCCTCTCCCTTGGCTTCGCCCCTGACTGCAGAAAGAGGAATTGAGGATGCCGCTGGAAGAAGGCGCTCTGAAGATGTGCGAGGTGGCTATCAATGTCTTGAACAGTTCTCAAGGCTGGGGTGTGACGCGGTGCTTGACAAGATCTGATTAGTCAAACCCTGATATTTTGAATCTTAGTCCCTTAAGTTTACTACTAATTGCTTTGAGGAAACCCTGTGGCCTGGCTGCGTAGTGTGCAATGGGTTAGAACTCTGTATGTATGTAATAATAAGCTGGATGTTGTGAACTAGGGTTGGCGGTGGCAGAGGCTGGATATGTATGGCGTTATGTCCTTAATCGGAAAAATGGTTAGCGCTATTTAAACAATCGAAGTGCTTATTGTTGCAAACTGTTGCTTGATTGCATTTTTTTTGCCTTCGAAATGGATCATAAATCCGTAGTAGGACTTCAGAGTTACAGAATACTCTGCGCGGGACTGTCCAAGGGGTGTTTTTTATAGGCTGGGGGTGATAATTTTTGGTTGAGTAGTAACGATTAGAATAAATAGTTTTTGAAATAAAATTTGGAAAAAAACTTTTGTAGGATGCAGAGGAGACGATGGAGGCCGGCTGGCTGTTTTTGGAAGTGGCTTGAAGAATACGCTTTTAAATACCAAGATATTCAGATAAGATTATACCTTTTCTACGTAGAAACCAGAAGCCTAAATTTGAGCACTCCAAAATCCAAGGGCCAGGCTTTTATGAGAAACCAAGATATTCAGGTAAGAATATGGACGAGTTCGATTAAGCATATAGTTTATGCTTATGTACTGTAGTTACAATATGTTTTTCATAAACATAATATTTTTGAGACGGGATTTAAAGATTAATTATAGTAAAAAGTGTATTGAGTTTAGCTGTGCCGGTCAAATTCACAAGCGACTATTTTTTTGTACGTACTGCCTCTCGCGAATAGACTAAAATTCAAAAATCACAGCTATAAATTATAAGTCATAGCTTAAAAGAACTCATCTTATAGCTTTTCTAAGTAGAAGGCGAAAGCCAAAATTTGAGGGCCGATCAGGGAGGGTCAGCCATTACCCCAATCGGATGCCTCATAAAGTAAAACTAGGGGTCCCGCCACATCGGCCACAACCCACAAGCGCCAATTCTTCAGCGTTCGTGCCTTCCTTCGCAGATTGCCTGCGTCACTGTCCACGTTGTTTTCTGAAAATGTAAATCATTTCATAGTTTCCAAAGAGATCAATTGACCGAAGAGTGGCAGCACAAAATATATTCCAGATTGTGTCTCGAATCAGTAATTCAAGATACCTGTCAGCATCCCTGTCCAACAGTTCTCAAACTTCATGCCAAACAATCTGGCTGCTCGGCACGGTGTTCGCGACGATGTCGGTGGTCGTCCAGGAGTTCCCCCGGCTCGCGGTCGCTGTCGCGGCCGTGGCCAAGGCTCTCCGCAACTACTTGCTTGGAGGTCTCTAAGCCTCCACCTACATGATGGGTGCTCCATTCTAAAAACGAACCTGAACAATCAGTATTTTCAGCGTACAGGTCTTCAAGGGCCGAACAAAATTCAACAGGGCTCTACAGCAGCGTTAAGCCCATAGTAGCCCAAAGTAAAAAGGACACAAGCTCCGGGGTAAAAAGGCCCGCCGGGATGCAGCGTTGAGGCCATTATAGCCCCAAGTAAAACCAGCCTAGGCCTATGTTTAAGTTCATAGGCCATTACAGCGAGGCCTATTGAGGCCGGACGGCGGCTACGGTGTGCGCTTACCGGTTTCGGGGGATAACCGGAGTGTTAAGGGTTTTATAAAGGTTTTCTCCAACTGCAAATAGGAGTTATTCGATTTGAAGCCAAACAAATACAAAATCTTTCAGTTTTCTTGTTAGTTTGTCAATTTTAAAGTGAATATAAACCGCTTCTTTACTCTTACTCTTTAAAGGAGTAGTTTCTTGATTAAAAATTCAATCGAAAGATTATAAATTCACTAAAAATTCAATCAAAAGATTATAAATTCACTTCAAATTCGAAGACTAGCTGATGAGAATTGAACAAATCCCTAAATATGACTTTAATATATAATTAAGGCCAAAGAACTCCCGTGATCGTAAACCTCTAGAGGTTGGTCTCTGAGTACCTTAGTTGAAGAAACATTGTGCATGTTGGCCGACCAAATGACTGTTCGGAGATTCGTTGAACTGGCATCCATATCTGATTTCAGGATATTCTTTCCACACGATGGATGGAACATATGCCTTATCCACTCCAAACGGCATGACGTTTTCGGCCCTAAATCTCTGACAACAACTGTCATACGGTTGTTACCTATGTTCATCCCCCAGTGATAATAACCATCAAGCGTTCTCTCTAACAATAACTGCCTCTCCAACTAGACGTGTTGATTTCACAAGGCGTCTTCTCCAGCGGATAATTGATATCTCTTCATTAATATTTAAGGCTGGACGATGAAGATAATGCATATCTCATTCAATTTAGTATAATTATAGCTAGTCTCTCATTTTGTTAAATATGTCCTATAACTGATTCATAGCAATTAAGGGGCATCATGTTCTCTCTTAAGGATTTTAGCTATTTTTTATATTATTTTATAAAATTGGTGACTAGATCATCTACAGTATAAAGAAAACCTAATATGCATCTTAACACAACACCAACCATAGGAGAAGTGTCTAGCAGCGTGGGCTTGAAATCCCCAGCCACCACGTCCCGGGATCTACTCCCGTTCAAAGCGAAGGGCATATTGCTACGAGCAGAAGTGATGTCATGAAACAAACATGTTGTGCAGACGTCAGCAACGAAATGCATATTATTGCAACGAGCAGAACAAGCAAGCATTGTCAGCATTGTAGAAAGGGGAAATATGCATGCATATAACTCCGTAATTTGATCCGCATAAAAACGTGACTCTTTGATCCGCATAAACACGTGAGTCTCGAACCTCTCGAATGTGGAAATCCCCCTTCGAAGAAATTGAACGAGAACTGCCTAGCCTCCAGCAAATACATTGCAACGAGCAGAAGATGAGGCAAGCATTGTAGAAAGATGAAGCAAGCATTGTCAGCGTGTTGGGTTGATCTCTTGGCTAACTAACCCGAGATTTCAGGGAGAAACTCCTCCACTCACGCGCCCTGATCGGGGGTGCTACCAACCGTGTTGGTTTTGGTCCCGGTCACCAGCGCTATATAAAATTACTAGGGTTTTTGGCAGACAGGGACACGAAAGTTGTTCAAGCCCAAGACTGACCCGCACAGGTCCGATCTAATAACAAACGCCCAGGTGAACGAAGACCGAAACCTCTCCGTCCCCTCCACGGCCCCGACGACCTCACCGCCGCCGTCGGCCGACCACCTCAGCCTCTCCTTCCACCGACCCCCGACAACCTAATGGCTTCCTCAGGCTCGGGTATGTGCTTTTAACGTTTTCGCACTTTTGTTTATTAGGTGTTCATGTTTTTGATCCAGGATTAAGCCTTAATGTTCATGCTTAGTTTTAGATTAGTTCTCGTAATGGTATCAGAGCCCCTCATAGATCATCATGAACCCTAAAATGGCTATACCCGAACTTAGTTTAGAAATTAGAAGGAGAGGAATCAAGAAACCCTAAATCCCAAATAAAAAAAATTAGATCGACGGCGGACTTACCGGCTTTTCGGCGTCGTTGCCGTCGCGGCCTCCGTCCCGCTCCGGGCCGCGCCTGCCACTTTGCTCCTTCTTTGGCGCCGCCGCCAGCGCGCGCCGGCTGTGTTTCTGCTCGGTCGGCCGCTTGCTCTCGCGGCGCCGACGCCGACGCCGCCGCCAGCGCCGCCGCCGCTCGGGCCGCCGCCGCCCGCCTCCACCCGAATCGCGGGCGCCGTGCGCGCGCCGCCGCCTCCGCTCCGCTTTTTCCGCGTGGAGACGGGCGCAAATGCATTAGGGTTAGGGTTTTCGGGTTCTTTATCCCGGCCGTGCGCGATCTCGGCCGTTCGATCTGATCGGATGGTCGTCGTTTTTCGGGTCAGGAAACCGTTGTGGGCCGCCCGCACTCGTGAGCCGTCGGATGAGCATCCGGCGGCTCGCACGCGTGAGGCGCGCCGCGTCGCATTTTCGGCCGTCGGATCGAGATCTGACGGTGCGCACGTGTGAGGCGCGATGAGTTGGGCTGACGCGCGTGTTTTTTTTTGGGCCGTTCGGCCACTTTTGGCGTGGGGTTGGGCCGTGCACGTGTGGTGGGCCGCGCCGGTGGTTTGGGCCGTGAGCAGAACAAGCAAGCATTGTCAGCATTGTAGAAAGGGGAAATATGCATGCATATAACTCCGTAATTTGATCCGCATAAAAACGTGACTCTTTGATCCGCATAAACACGTGAGTCTCGAACCTCTCGAATGTGGAAATCCCCCTTCGAAGAAATTGAACGAGAACTGCCTAGCCTCCAGCAAATACATTGCAACGAGCAGAAGATGAGGCAAGCGTTGTAGAAAGATGAAGCAAGCATTGTCAGCGTTGTAGAAAGGGGGACACGCAGATGAAAGGGACGCTTGTCTCCCCCCAAATTTGCAAAGCAAGGCATATTTGTGCAGAAAGGGAATATATATATAACTGCCTAATATAGTCTCCCACCGCACTAATAGCAAAGCAAGGTTATAAATCGGGCAGGTCGAGATGGACGGCCGCCGCCGAGTCCGCCGCGCGATGGGTCACCATGGCCTCCAGCAGCTGCTCCTCGACTCTGGCGGCATCTTCATGTTAACCGGTACCCTCATTCTCATGCACGAGCTGGCCACCACAAGCGCGTCCGCGCCCATCATCTTCGTCGCCTTCATCCTTTGGCTGCTCGGCGCGGCGTTCGGGATACTGTCAGTGGTCGCGCTGCAGATCCCCAGGCTCGCGGTCGCCGCCGCCACCGTCGCAAGGGCTCTCCGCAACCACTTGCTTGGCGGCCTCTAAGCATCCATGATGGTCCGTATCCATATAATCATATTGTCCCGTCCGTTCTCTGATCTCTCTAGTCAGTTTATCCTCGTCATGTATTTGCGTGTGCTGCTTCATTCCTCTAGTTGTTCTCCTGCTGCCTGCTTTACTGCAGTTCTTTTCGACTGTTACCGCCGTTCGTTCGGTATTGGCGCTGGAAGAAGGTGCTCTGAAGATGTGCGACAGTTCTCAAGGATGGGGTGTGACGCGGTGCTTGACAAGCTCTGATTAGTAAAATCCTGCTCCTGATATTATGTCCTTAATCGGAAAAAATATTGAACTTCCCTGGTTAGCGCTATTTAAACAATCGAAGTGCTTATTGTTGCAAACTGTTGCTTGATTGCATTTTTTTTTGCCTTCGAAATGGATCCTAAATCCGTAATAGGACTTCAGAGTTCATGCTGCAGAATACTCTGTTTTTTACCCTGTTGAGTTCCCGTTTGGTCGACCGCGCACGGGGACTGTCAAAATCGGCGGAGGAAAGGGCCAGGCCGCCCAGGGAGTCAGGGGTCAGCAATTAACTCCATCCGATGCCTCACAACTAGGAGTGTAATCGGAGCAGGTATAAACTGTTAAAGTTAATCTAAATTCGTACTATGTATGTGTAGAACACTTCGTCACTTCATGCCAGAGGTAGCATAAAAGATGTCTGGACCATACACAGGTTGTATCAGATATGGTATTAATCTGTAGCAACCGACTCTAACTCTTTTTACCTCGCCTTATATATATATACTCCAGTAGCTCATAGGAAGATATGCGCGCATGAAGTGTAAGCACTACATTGTAATCTCTCCTCATTACAGTAATTTGCCTTCAAACACTTATAATTTTTTCCCGCAAGAGTTTTTTACATAAAAATTCGAGTATTTTGTCTTTATTTTTTCTGTTCATTATTTGCAACAAGTAGTACCAGAGCTTACGGGTTAAAGGTTCAAGCCGCTACCTCGGGAGGAGCAATCCCGACTCCCAGGCAGCCATCCCAGTGCGGCACGCACGGCGGCCATAGCGGCATCACGCGAGGACAAGAGATTCAAAGAAATTTTTTTGATGTGTTTCTTCATCGAATTTCGAAGTCGGTTCGCCATCTCTAAGAGACAAAAAGAATATAGATGATACCACCCAGAGTTCTCCTCCCAGATGAGACAAAAAGAATAGATGATAGTCATTTAAGAGAAAAATGGTAGAGAACGCATCTGGTGTAGAGAGCGCCCAAGAATAGATGATAGTATAAGAGACAAAAAGAATCAAGATGTAAGAGAAAAAAGGTAGAGAAAAAGGAACGCATCTCCCACCCAGAATAAGATCTCCTCCCATGAATAGATGTAATTCAAACGATAAAGAACTAAACAAATGTGGGACGCGCAGATGAAATGGTTATATAACTACCTAATAGTCTCCCACCACACTAATAGCAAAGCAAGGCTATAAATCGGGCAGGCCGAGGTGGACGGCCGCCGCCGAGTCCGCCGCGCGATGGGTCACCATCGCCTCCAGCAGCTGCTCCTCGACTCTGGCGGCATCTTCATGTTAACCGGTACCCTCATTCTCATGCACAAGCTGATCACAAGCACGTCCGCGCCCAGCAACCCCGAGCTCATCTTCATCGCCTTCATCCTTTGGCTGCTCGGCGCGGCGTTCGGGATGCTGTCAATGGTCGCGCCGCAGTTCCCAAGGCAGGCGGTCGCCGCCGCCGCCGTCGCGAGGGCTCTCCGCAACTACTTGTTTGGCGGCCTCTAAGCATCCATGATGGTCCGTATCCATACATTGTCCCATCCGTTCTGCGATCAGTTTATCCTCGTCATGTACTGGTTTACCATCCTGCTCATTGTCTTCAACAGTTCTCAAGACTGGGGTGTGACGCGGTGCTTGACAAGCTCTGATTAGTCAAAATCCTTTAGTTTACTACTACTTGCTTTGAGCAAACCCTGTGGCCAGGCTGCGTACTGTGCAATGGGTTAGAACCTAGAACTCCGTACTGTTGGGTTCGGGTCTTTCTTTGCGGGGTTCTTGATTTGGTGTTCATGAGGAAACCGAGAGAGAGAAAGAGAGAGGGAGTAGGGGTACATACCATCCGGTGTAGAGGAGGGGTTGGCCATGGCGGTGGTCTGCGCTAAGGCAGCGACGGTTGGAGGAGAAGGGAGATGGCGGCGACGGCGGCGATCTGGTGAAGACGACGGCGACGGCGATCTCCTGGCTGGTGGATCTTCCCGTCGCTGGAGCGCCCCCTCTTAGATCGGGTCTAGGGTTTGTAGGTGGGGTGTGGCGGCGGCACGGTGAACCTCGTCGTGCGTGCCACCCCGGCCCCCACCTCTATTTATTGTGGCGCTGGCGACAGGGGCCCACCAGCCTATTGGGCTGGACGCCCCCGATCAGGGCGCGGTCAAGGGGAGGGGGGCATTTGGCCGTTGGGCCAAATGCCCCTGAGATCATTCTAACATTCTCCCCCTTGATCTCAATTTACACTTTATCTTTAATTACTTTTGCCTTTACACATTCCATCACAGATTAGTGCATAGAACATGTCTCATCGTCACGGTCAATCGCCGATAGATTCAACAGTTACAATACACCTCTCTGTTCTGAAATAGTTACTTTAATCTTTTGGGCCATCTTTTAGTCCAGGAATCATAGGCTTTCCCTTAAACCCATGCCGGCTATATGTTCTCTGAACACATTGGGTGGTAAGCCTTTAGTAAGCGGATCCGCTAACATCTTTGCGGTACTTATATGCTCAAGACTTATAATTTGATCCCGAACTTTATCTTTCACAACATAATACTTTATGTCAATGTGTTTGGCAAGACCACTTGACTTATTGTTGTGGGCATACATTCTCATGGGTTCATTATCGCGATACAACTTAAGTGGTCTATTGATGTCGTCAACCACTTTTAAACCGGGTATGAACTTCTTAAGCCGTTCACCCGCCTGTAGCCTCATAACATGCTACAAACTCGGCATACATTGTGGACGATGTAGTGACGGTTTGCTTTGAGCTTTCCACGATATAGCTCCTCCTGAGAGTGAATACATATCCGGATGTAGACTTTCTATCATCTCCGCAAAATCGAATCAGATACCCCACTATATGGAGTGAATCGATCTTCAGATGTCATCATGAGGCCTTTTGTGCCTTGCAAATAACGCAAGACTTTCTTTATCAATTTCCAATGTTCTATTCCGTGATTGCTCGAATCGCCAAGTAACCCGGTAACAAACGCTAAGTCGTATGCGTACACTTGAGCATCTTGCGCAGCTTCCGACACCAGCATATGGAACCGCTTTCATTTGATCGATCTCATCTTGGTTCTGGGGCATTGAAAATCCCCATATCTGTCGCCCTTGACTATAGGTGCAGGTGAAGGACTACATTTATGCATACCAAATTTCTTTAATACTCTCTCTATGTATGCCTTTTGTGACAGTCCCAATGTCCCCTTGTTTCTATCCCGGTGAATTTCGATTCCTAGAACGAACGAAGCTTCACCAAGATCTTTCATATCAAAGTTTGAGGACAAAAACTTCTTTGTCTCCAAGAGGCATCGACATCACTACTAGCCAAGAGGGATGTCATCCACATCTGATTAGGAAGATAAACTTCCCATCTTTAAACTTTGCATAAACACGCTTGTCCTCTACATTCTCTTTAAACCCAAACTTTCTTATTGTACTGTCAAACTTCAAGTACCACTGTCTTGAAGCTTGCTTTAACCCATAAATCGATTTCTTTAGGTGGCATCCCATTCTTTCATTTCCTTCCACAACAAAACCTTTCGGTTGTGCCATGTAAACATTTTCCTCCAAATCCCCATTAAGAAATGCCGTCTTTACATCCATTTGATGTAACTCTAAATCATAATGTGCAACTAATGCCATTATGATCCTGAAAGAATCTTTACATGAGACTCGAGAAAAGGTCTCATTGTAATTAATCCCTTCTCTTTGCGTAAAGCCTTTTGCCACAAGTCGCGCTTTGTATCTTTCTACATTCCCTTGGGAGTCAAGCTTTGTCTTGTAGACCCATTTACGACCCTCTTGTTTTGGCTCCTTTAGGAATAATTTCCAAGTCCCAGACTTTATTAGCCTTCATGGACCTCATTTCCTCTTCCATGGCCTCAAGCCATTTTGAGGAATTTTCGCTTCTCATGGCTTCTTCAAATGAGGTGGGATCATCCTGCATTTGAAATTCCTCTGTATGATAAACGATAATCATCGAAATAGCTGATCTTCTTACTCTTTGAGACCTCCTCGGGGCCTCCACATTTGGTACATCTTCTGTTTGAGGCTGCTGTTGCTCCCCCTCATCTGTGGCAATTGGTTCTATATGATCCTGAAGAACAGGTTCTTAATTCTCATTCATTGTTGCCACAGGAGGAACAATAACAGGTGCTGGCACCACAGTGTCTTGTACCGTCGGTGTAGCGACAGCAGGTAGTGCGAAGAATGGCTCTTGAATCATCGGAGTGGGCGCATACGCCCGCTTCTCTTCAAGGTCAATCTTTCGAGCTACCATGCTCCCCCTCATCATTTCATCCTCTAAGAAGACAGCGTGTCTCGTTTCTACAAACTTTGTATATCTGTCTGGACAGTAGAAACGAAAGTCTTTTGACTTTTCAGGGTAGCCAATGAAATGGCAACTTACTGTTTTGGAATCAAGCTTTCCAAGATTTGGGTTAAATACTTTAGCCTCAGCAGGACTCCCCCACACACGTAAGTGGTTTAGTGAGGGAACTCTTCCTGTCCACATCTCGTACGGTGTTTTGGGCACCGACTTACTAGGCACTCTGTTGAGGATATGAATGGCGGTTTTCAACGCCTCCATCCATAAACTCAGCGGCGGTGTGGAGTAGCTCATCATGCTTCGCACCATATCCATCGAGTGCGGTTGCGTCTTTCAGCTACTCCATTTCGTGCTGAGGTTCGCCCGGTGTAGAATACTAGGCTACTATGCCATTTTCCTGTAAAAACCTTGCAAAAGGTCCAGGAACTTGTCCATATGGGGTATGTCGATAGTAGTACTCCCACCACGATCGATCGGACTATCTTAATCTTTAAATCGTGTTGGTTTTCAACTTGACCTTAAATATCTTGAATTTATCCAAGGCTTCATTTCTTTCTTTGATTGGATAAATATATCCATAACGGAGTAATCATCCGTGAATGTTATGAACGAGTCATATCCATCCACACTTTTCACGTAAAAAGGACCACAAATATCTATGTGAATAATTTGTAGAACTCACGTGCTTCTTTTGGCGTCTTTCTTTATTTTCTTTACATATTTTCCTTTAATGCATTCTCTGCATTGTTCTAAGTCTGAGAACTCTAATAGAGGAAGAATATCATTCTTAACTAGTCTTTCTATTCTCCCCCTCGAAATATGGCCTAAACGACAATGCCATAATTTCGACGATTCATTATGAGTTCTCTTCGTTTTCGTTCGTATTCTCGGGCGAGGATATCGCTCATTCACATCACATACGAATTCATACTTTCACGAAGTGACAATAAATAAAGCTCATCTTGTTTAATGGCAAGACCAACACATGCTTTATTAAACATTATTTCACACTTGCCATTTCCAAAATTACAATCATAACCATCATTGTCCAAACATGAAACACTAATCAAATTCCTCGCAAAGAGGAACATAAAGAACATCTCTAAGTAAAAGAGTGAAGCCATCGACTAGTTCTAATGAAAGATCGCCAACGGCTTCAACTTCACTTGGACTCCATTTGCGACTTTAACGCATCTTTCTTTTCTTTGCGTATTCCTCGTTGAACGGAATCCTCAAATTATTAGCAACATGAACAGTTGCACCGAATCAATCCACCAAGTAGATTTTGAATATTGTACATACAGGATTCATTTATGAACGTAATAATGTTCTCACCTTTCTTTGACATAATTATTTTCAAGAAATCGGGACAATCTTTCTTGTAATGTCCCTTTTTCTTGCAATGAAGACACCGATCTTTCTCCACCGTGAAATTATTACGTTGAGGCTGAAAAAGCAGGCTTTTCCTTGTTCTTTGAGGAGAAATTACTGTTGAAAGTCTTTTTCTTGTTATCCTTCACATAGTTGATAGAACCACCATGTGAGGATTTAAATCTTTCCTCCTCTTGCACACACATAGCTATGCACTTTTCTAAGTCCCATTTCTGTCTGCATATTGTAGTTGACAACAAAGGTGTCAAACTCTTTCGAAAGAAGCAAAAATCAAATGAATAAGGAACTCATCCTTGAGAGCCAAATCCATTGGTTTAAGCTTGGATGCCAAATTACTCATCCTTAGTATGTGCTCTCTTATGCCACTGCCACCACCAGAGTACCTTTACATCACAAGTCGCTTAATCACCGTGTAGCATAAGTCTTTGAAGAGCCAGTAAACTGACTCTTTATTTTGTCAAGGTACTCTGTGACAGTGTCACACTCTGCGATTGAGCCCACAATTGCAGGCTCAATCGTGTTCTTTATCACAGCCAAACATTTCTTGTTGGCGGACCCACTTTATGATCAAGATCATATGACATCTTTATGGGAGCAAAATCCTCATGCAGTCTCGCCAAGCAAGATCGCCTCATTTTCATCCTCACCGGTGCCATAGGTTCCGTGGGACACGGTGTGGTGACTACCACCACCTCGGCTAGGATGAATGCAAGATCAATCTTTTCTTCCATTCACCATAGTTGTCTCCTTTGAGAACAGGGATATCTCTGATGTAGCCCATCAAAGAATATCCTCCTGAAAACATAATTCATATATAGTGAGAACAACAATAATAACAACAATTGCATGCCTTAGTTTCAACGTTGGTTAAAATTAAAACATACAATTGTTTACACATTAAATCTACATCACCGTTGGGCAGAAATAGAAATAATGCATAAAATCATCAATTAAAATTATAATACTTTTAACAGCAAAATTATATGCCTTATTTTAACATTGGTCAAAAATACGACATACAATTTTATTTATACATTAAATCTACATCACCGCTGGGCGTAAATAGAAATAATGCATAAAAATTCAGTTAAAATTATAATAATGTTATTATCAACGTTGGTCAGAAAATAACAATATCATAATTCACAACAATTCTTAAAATTAAATTCTACCGTTGGTTCGAATTAAATTAAAAGAATTATTAACATTAACTTTTGCAGCGGAAACTGTAATTATTCTAAAAAATTCATTTTCGAAGCAATAACATCAGATACATTTAATCTCTGTAAAATATATCACGTTGGTGCAAAATTTACGAGATTTTGTTTCAAATTTCATTGTAATTCATCAAACAATGCTTCGAATATCAATTAAATCCCATTTCGATTTTATCTTGCGAACGGCCGAACGGCCTGTTCTCATGACACCGACCACGATGGCCGCGTCCCCGCCGCCTCCCGCGCCACCAAGACGGCCCACGGCCCTGTCTCGCCCAAACGCGCTCACGGCCCGACCCACGAGAGCCGTCCGATTTCAATCAACGGGCAAGATGAATGGGCGGTCCGCGGTGGGAATAACTCCCCAAAACCTAACCCTAGCCGCATTTTTCTTTGCCTCCACCCGAAAAAATCGGAGCCCATGCGAAAAAAAACGGATCGGGCGGCGCACTTGGCGGGCGGCGGCGGGCGGGATACCCGTGCGGCGCAGGCGCAAGCGGCGTGGGGCGCCCGGCGGCGCAAGACTAACGACAATGGCCCGGCGGAGCCCGGCGGCGCGGCGGCGCTGCAGCGGCGGCAAGCCCGGCGGCGGCGCATGGAGGCGCGACGCGCGCAAGCCGAGAAGGGCGGGAACCATGCCCAGCGGCGGCGGCGGCGGGCGGCGGCCCTGCGCGCGCCGACGGCGGCCCGAGCGGTAAGACCGATCCTCCCTTTTCTTTTCTTTTCCGTTTAGATCTACACCATCAAGGCTCGATACCATTGTTGGGTTCGGGTCTTTCTTTGCGGGGTTCTTGATTTGGTGTTCATGAGGAAACCGAGAGAGAGAAAGAGAGAGGGAGTAGGGGTACATACCATCCGGTGTAGAGGAGGGGTTGGCCATGGCGGTGGTCTGCGCTAAGGCGGCGACGGTTGGAGGAGAAGGAGATGGCGGCGGCGGCGATCCGGTGAAGACGACGGCGACGGCGATCTCTGGCTGGTGGATCTTCCGTCATTGAGCGCCCTCTTAGATCGGGTCTAGGGTTTGTAGGTGGGGTGTGGCGGCGACGGTGAACCTCGTCGTGCGTGCCACCCGGCCCCACCTCTATTTATTGTGGCGGCGACGAGGGCCCACCAATTATTGGGGCGCCCGATCGGTATGCGGTCAAGGGGGGGCATTTGGCCGTTGGGCCAAATGCCCCTGAGATCATTCTAACATTCTCCCCCTTGATCTCAATTTACACTTTATCTTTAATTACTTTTGCCTTTACATTCCATCACAGTTAGTGCATAGAACATGTCTCATCGTCACGGTCAATCGCCGATAGATTCATGATTACAATACACCTCTACTGCTCGAAATAGTTACTTTAATCTTTTGGGCCATCTTTTAGTCCAGAATCATAGGCTTTCCCTTAAACCCATGCTGGCTATATGTTCTCTCGAACACATTGGGTGGTAAGCCTTTAGTAAGCGGATCCGCTAACATCTTTCGGTACTTATATGCTCAAGACTTATAATTTGATCCCGAACTTTATCTTTCACAACATAATACTTTATGTCAATGTGTTTGGCACACCACTTGACTTATTGTTGTGGGCATACATTCTGCGGGTTCATTATCGCGAGACAACTTAAGTGGTCTATTGATGTCGTCAACCACTTTTAAACCGGTATGAACTTCTTAAGCCGCTTCACCCGCCTGTAGCCTCATAACATGCTACAAACTCGGCATACATTGTGGACGATGTAGTGACGGTTTGCTTTGAGCTTTTCCACGATATAGCTCCTCCCGCGAGTGAATACATATCCGGATGTAGACTTTCTATCATCTCCGCAAAATCGAATCAGATACCCCACTATATGGAGTGAATCGATCTTCAGTATGTCATCATGAGGCCTTTGTGCCTTGCAAATAACGCAAGACTTTCTTTATCAATTTCCAATGTTCTATTCGTGATTGCTCGAATCGCCAAGTAACCCGGTAACAAACGCTAAGTCGTATGCGACACACTTGAGCATACTTGCAAGCTTCCGACAACAAGCATATGGAACCGCTTTCATTTGATCGATCTCATCTTGGTTCTGGGGCATTGAAAATCCCATATCTGTCGCCCTTGACTATAGGTGCGGTGAAGGACTACATTTATGCATACCAAATTTCTTTAATACTCTCTATGTATGCCTTTTGTGACAGTCCCAATGTCCCTTGTTTCTATCCCTTGAATTTCGATTCCTAGAACGAACGAAGCTTCACCAAGATCTTTCATATCAAAGTTTGAGGACAAAACTTCTTTGTCTCCAAGAGTGCATCGACATCACTACTAGCCAAGAGGATGTCATCCACATCTGTGATTAGGAAGATAAACTTCCCATCTTTAAACTTTGCGTAAACACGCTTGTCCTCTACATTCTCTTTAAACCCAAACTTTCTTATTGTACTGTCAAACTTCAAGTACCACTGTCTTGAAGCTTGCTTTAACCCATAAATCGATTTCTTTAGGTGGCATCCCATTCTTTCATTTCCTTCCACAACAAAACTTTTCGGTTGTGCCATGTAAACATTTTTCTCCAAATCCCCATTAAGAAATGCCGTCTTTACATCCATTTGATGTAACTCTAAATCATAATGTGCAACTAATGCCATTATGATCCTGAAAGAATCTTTACATGAGACTCGAGAAAAGGTCTCATTGTAATTAATCCCTTCTCTTTGCGTAAAGCCTTTTGCCACAAGTCGCGCTTTGTATCTTTCTACATTCCCTTGGGAGTCAAGCTTTGTCTTGTAGACCCATTTACAGCCTACTGTTTTGGCTCCTTTAGGAATAATTTCCAAGTCCCAGACTTTATTAGCATTCATGGACCTCATTTCCTCTTCCATGGCCTCAAGCCATTTTGAGGAATTTTCGCTTCATGGCTTCTTCAAATGAGGTGGGATCATCCCGCATTTGAAATTCCTCTGTATGATAAATCGATAATCATCGAAATAGTCGATCTTCTTACTCTTTGAGACCTCCTGGGGCCTCCACATTTGGTACATCTTCTGCTTGAGGTCGCTGTTGCTCCCCTCATCTGTGGCAATTGGTTCTATATGATCCTCAAGAATGTGTTCTTAATTCTCATTCATTGTTGCCACAGGGAGGAACAATAACAGGTGCTGGCACCACAGTGTCTTGTACCGTCGGTGTAGCGACAGCAGGTAGTGCGAAGAATGGCTCTTGAATCATCGGAGTGGGCGCATCGCCCGCTTCTCTTCAAGGTCAATCTTCGAGCTACCATGCTCCCCTCATCATTTCATCCTCTAAGAAGACAGCAGTGTCTCGTTTCTACAAACTTTGTATATCTGTTCGACAAGAGAAACGAAAGTCTTTTGACTTTTCGTGGTAGCCAATGAAATGGCAACTTCATCGCTTTTGGAATCAAGCTTTCCAAGATTTGGGTTAAATACTTTAGCCTCAAAGAGACTCCCCACACACGTAAGTGGTTTAGTGAGGAACTCTTCCCGTCCACATCTCGTGCGGTGTTTTGGGCACCGACTTACTAGGCACTCTGTTGAGGATATGAATGGCGGTTTTCAACGCCCATCCATAAACTCAACGGCGGTGTGGAGTAGCTCATCATGCTTCGCACCATATCCATCGTGGTACGGTTGCGTCTTTCGCCTACTCCATTTCTTGAGGTTCGCCGGTGTAGAATCTTGGGCTACTATGCCATTTTCCGTAAAACCTTGCAAAGGTCCGTGAACTTGTCCATATGGGGTATGTCGATCGTAGTACTCCCACCACGATCGATCGGACTATCTTAATCTTTAAATCGTGTTGGTTTTCAACTTCGGCCTTAAATATCTTGAATTTATCCAAGGCTTCATTTCTTTCTTTGATTGGATAAATATATCCATAACGGGAGTAATCATCCGTGAATGTTATGAACGAGTCATATCCATCCACACTTTTCACAGAAAAAGGACCACAAATATCTATGTGAATAATTTGTAGAACTCCTGTGCTTCTTTTGGCGTCTTTCTTTATTTTCTTTACATATTTTCCTTTAATGCATTCTCTGCATTGTTCTAAGTCTGAGAACTCTAATAGAGGAAGAATATCATTCTTAACTAGTCTTTCTATTCTTCCCCTCGAAATATGGCCTAAACGACAATGCCATAATTTCGACGATTCATTATGAGTTCTCTTTCGTTTTCTGTTCGTATTCTCAGACGAGGATATACGCTCATTCACATCACATACGGAATTCATACTTTCACGAAGTGACAATAAATAAAGCTCATCTTGTTTAATGGCAAGACCAACACATGCTTTATTAAACATTATTTCACACTTGCCATTTCCAAAATTACAATCATAACCATCATTGTCCAAACATGAAACACTAATCAAATTCCTCGCAAAGAGGAACATAAAGAACATCTCTAAGTAAAAGAGTGAAGCCATCAGCTAGTTCTAATGAAAGATCGCCAACGGCTTCAACTTCAGCTTGGACTCCATTTGCGACTTTAACGCATCTTTCTTTTCTTTGCGTATTCCTCGTTGAACGGAATCCTCAAAATTATTAGCAACATGAACAGTTGCACCGAATCAATCCACCAAGTAGATTTTGAATATTGTACATACAGGGATTCATTTATGAACGTAATAATGTTCTCACCTTTCTTTGACATAATCATTTTCAAGAAATCGGGACAATCTTTCTTGTAATGTCCCTTTTTCTTGCAATGAAGACACTGATCTTTCTCCACTGTGAAATTGTTCTGTTGAGGCTGAAAACCAGGGGCTTTTCCCTTGTTCTTTGAGGAGAAATTACTGTTGAAAGTCTTTTTTCTGTTATCCTTCACATAGTTGACAGAACCACCATGTGAGGATTTAAATCTTTCCTCCTCTTGCACACACATAGCTATGCATTTTTCTAAGTCCCATTTCTCGGGCTGCATATTGTAGTTGACAACAAAGGTGTCAAACTCTTTCGAGAAAGAAGCAAAATCAAATGAATAAGGAACTCATCCTTGAGAGCCAAATCCATTGGTTTAAGCTTGGATGCCAAATTACTCATCCTTAGTATGTGCTCTCTTATGCCACCGCCACCACCGTAGTACCTTTCATCACAAGTCGCTTAATCACCGTAGCATAAGTCTTTGAAGAGCCAAGAACCGACTCTTTATTTTGTCAAGGTACTGTGACGGTGTCACACTCTGCGATTGAGCCCACAATTGCGAGCTCAATCGTGTTCTTTATCACAGCCAAACATTTCTTGTTGGCAGTGACCCACTTTTTATGATCAAGATCATATGACATCTTTATGGGAGCAAAATCCCTCTGTCTGGTCTGCCAAGCAGCATCAGCCTCATTTTCATCCCTCACCGGTGCCATAGGTTCCGTGGGACACGGTGTGGTGACTACCCAGTCCACCTCAGCTAGGATGAATGCAAGATCAATCTTTTTCTTCCATTCACCATAGTTGTCTCCTTTGAGAACAGGGATATCTCTGATGTAGCCCATCAAAGAATATCCTCCTGAAAACATAATTCATATATAGTGAGAACAACAATAATAACAACAATTGCATGCCTTAGTTTCAACGTTGGTTAAAATTAAAACATACAATTGTTTACACATTAAATCTACATCACCGTTGGGCAGAAATAGAAATAATGCATAAAATCATCAATTAAAATTATAATACTTTTAACAGCAAAATTATATGCCTTATTTTAACATTGGTCAAAAATACGACATACAATTTTATTTATACATTAAATCTACATCACCGTTGGGCAGAAATAGAAATAATGCATAAAAAATTCAGTTAAAATTATAATAATGTTATTATCAACGTTGGTCAGAAAATAACAATATCATAATTCACAACAATTCTTAAAATTAAATTCTACCGTTGGTTCGAATTAAATTAAAAGAATTATTAACATTAACTTTTGCAGCGGAAACTGTAATTATTCTAAAAAAAATTCATTTTTCAGAAGCAATAACACTGTATACATTTAATCTCTGTAAAAATATATCACGTTGGTGCAAAATTTACAGAGATTTTGTTTCAAATTTCATTGTAATTCATCAAACAATGCTTCTGAATATCAATTAAATCCCATTTCGGGATTTTACTGTGCGAACGGCCGAAACGGCCCGTTCTCATGGACACGACCACATGGCCGCGTCCTGCCGGCCTCCGCCACCCGCCGCGCGGCACGGTGCATCTCGCCCAAAACGCGCGCTCACGGCCCAGCCACTGAGAGCCGTCCGATTTCAATCAACGGGCAAGATGAATGGGCGGTCCGCGGTGGGAATAACTCCCCAAAACCTAACCCTAGCCGCATTTTTCTTTGCCTCCACCAAAAAATCGGAGCCCATGCGAAAAAACGGATCGGGCGGCAAGACTTGGCGGGGCGGCGGGCGGGATACCCGTGCGGCAGCACGCGCGCAAGCGGCGTGGGGGCCCGCCCGGCAAGACCAACGACAATGACCCCGAAGCGGAGCTCGGCGTCGGCAAGCGGCGACGCGGCGGTGGCGGCCCGCGGCGAAGCGCATGGAGGCGCGGCGCCGCCGCGGCCGGAGAAGGGGCGGGAACGGCGGCCCAGCGGCGGCGGCGGCGGCCGTGGCGGCCCCACACAAGACGACGGCGGCGAGCAGGTAGACCGATCCTCCCTTTTCTTTTCTTTTCCGCTTTAGATCTACACCATCAAGGCTCGATACCATTGTTGGGTTCGGGTCTTTCTTTGCGGGTTCTTGATTTGGTGTTCATGAGGAAACCGAGAGAGAAAGAGAGAGGGAGTAGGGTACATACCATCCGGTGTAGAGGAGGGTTGGCCATGGCGGTGGTCTGCGCTAAGGCGGCGACGGTTGGAGGAGAAGGAGATGGCGGCGGCGGCGATCCGGTGAAGACGACGGCGACGGCGATCTCTGGCCGGTGGATCTTCCGTCATTGGGCGCCCTCTTAGATCGGGTCTAGGGTTTGTAGGTGGGGTGTGGCGGCACGGTGAACCTCGTCGTGCGTGCCACCCGGCCCCACCTCTATTTATTGTGGCGGCGGCGACAGGGCCCACCACCTATTGGGTGGGCGCCCCGATCGTATGCGCGTCAGGGGAGGGGCATTTGGCCACAACCAAATGCCCCGAGATCATTCTAACATTCTCCCCTTGATCTCAATTTACACTTTATCTTTAATTACTTTTGCCTTTACATTCCATCACAGTTAGTGCATAGAACATGTCTCATCGTCACGGTCAATCGCCGATAGATTCAACAGATTACAATACACCTCTGCTCGAAATAGTTACTTTAATCTTTTGGGCCATCTTTTAGTCCAGAATCATAGGCTTTCCTTAAACCCATGCTGCTATATGTTCTCTCGAACACATTGGGTGGTAAGCCTTTAGTAAGCGGATCCGCTAACATCTTTGCGGTACTTATATGCTCAAGACTTATAATTTGATCCCGAACTTTATCTTTCACAACATAATACTTTATGTCAATGTGTTTGGCGACCACTTGACTTATTGTTGTGGGCATACATTCATGGGTTCATTATCGCGATACAACTTAAGTGGTCTATTGATGTCGTCAACCACTTTTAAACCGGTATGAACTTCTTAAGCCGTTCACCCGCCTGTAGCCTCATAACATGCTACAAACTCGGCATACATTGTGGACGATGTAGTGACGGTTTGCTTTGAGCTTTTCCACGATATAGCTCCTCCCGCGAGTGAATACATATCCGGATGTAGACTTTCTATCATCTCCGCAAAATCGAATCAGATACCCCACTATATGGAGTGAATCGATCTTACAGATGTCATCATGAGGCCTTTTGTGCCTTGCAAATAACGCAAGACTTTCTTTATCAATTTCCAATGTTCTATTCGAGATTGCTCGAATCGCCAAGTAACCCGGTAACAAACGCTAAGTCGTATGCGTACACACTTGAGCATCCGCAAGCTTCCGACAAACAAGCATATGGAACCGCTTTCATTTGATCGATCTCATATCGGTTCTGGGGCATTGAAAATCCCATATCTGTCGCCTTGACTATAGGTGCGGTGAAGGACTACATTTATGCATACCAAATTTCTTTAATACTCTCTATGTATGCCTTTTGTGACAGTCCCAATGTCCCTTGTTTCTATCCCGGTGAATTTCGATTCCTAGAACGAACGAAGCTTCACCAAGATCTTTCATATCAAAGTTTGAGGACAAAACTTCTTTGTCTCCAAGAGGCATCGACATCACTACTAGCCGAGGGATGTCATCCACATCTGAGATTAGGAAGATAAACTTCCCATCTTTAAACTTTGCATAAACACGGTTGTCCTCTACATTCTCTTTAAACCCAAACTTTCTTATTGTACTGTCAAACTTCAAGTACCACTGTCTTGAAGCTTGCTTTAACCCATAAATCGATTTCTTTAGGTTAGAACTTAGAACTCCGTACGTACGTAATAATCTGGATGTTGTCAATGGGCCCATGGTCGTAAACCTCCAGATATTTGCTCTCGAGTATTTTGGTCGAAGAAATAATGTACACGTTATTCGACTGGATGACTGCTCAGAGATTCGACGAACTAGTACCTACACATGATTCCAAGATATTCCTTCTGTGTGATTGATGGAACACATGCATTATCGACTCCAAACAACACGACGTTTTCAGTCATGAGTTTTGGACAACAACTATCATGTGATTGTTGCCCACGTTTGTATCTCGTTGACAATAACTGATGATCAGACGTTCTCTTTCTAATAATAATTGCCTCTCCGACCAGACGCATTGATTCCACAAGGTGTCTTCCCCTACATATAATTGGCATCTCTTCAATTAGCATTTAAGGTTGGACATCAAAGACAATTTATATCTCATTCAATTTAGTTAAAAAGGACTAGTCTTATGTTTTGTTAAAGGCACCTTATAATTGGTTTATAGCAATAAAAAGCATCACTACTTTTTTTGTAAAGATTTTAATTATTTTTTATATTATTTTAGAAGATTGACAACTCGATCATTGATAATATAAAAAAAAAACCCAATGCTCTTAACACAACCCCAACCATAGGATAAGTGGCTAGCAGCGCGGGCTTGAAGTCCCCAACCACCACGTCCCGGGATCGACTCCCTCTCAACGAGCATCTTTCAGCTAGGCTACCTTGTAAAATCCTAAATCGAGGCATAGAAGTCAGCAATCCATGGTGGGGACGGTCGAAGTCCAAGCATTATTTGCTCACCCAAAAATGGGTACTGGCTCATAGAAGCAGTCCATCCACTGCTCACCCAGATGACATGGACAAAAATAGACACTGGCCTCATCACCCAAAACATGGACAAAAGGGACACTGTCGAATAGACACTCGCCTCATCACCCAAAACATGGACAAAAGGGACACTGTCGAAAGGGCGTATCTGACACTGCTCACCCAGATGAAAGGGACATCCACTGGCTTCAACCGATGAAATGACAAAAATGGACACTGGCCTCATCACCCAAAGTCCTATATAAAGAGACCACACTAATAGCAAAAAAAGCCATAGGGCAGGTCGAGATGGACGGCCGCCGCCGAGTCCGCCGCGCGATGGGTCACAATGGCCTCCAGCGGCTGCTCCTCGACTCTGGCGGCATCTTCATGTTAACCGGTACCCTCATTCTCATGCACGAGCTGGCCACCACAAGCGCGTCCGCGCCCATCGCCTTCATCCTTTGGCTGCTCGGCGCGGCGTTCGGGATACTGTCAGTGGTCGCGCTGCAGTTCCCCAGGCTCGCAGTCGCCGCCGCCACCGTCGCAAGGGCTCTCCGCAACCACTTGCTTGGCGGCCTCTAAGCATCCATGATGGTCGGTATCCATATAATCATATTGTCCCGTCCGTTCTCTGATCTCTCTAGTCAGTTTATCCTCGTCATGTATTTGCGTGTACTGCTTCATTCCTCTAGTTGTTCTCCTGCTGCCTGCATACTCTACCTGTTACTGCAGTTCTTTTCGACTGTTACCGCCGTTCATTCGGTATTGGCGCTGGAAGAAGGTGCTCTGAAGATGTGAAAATTTAAAAATATTTTATTCGGCGTTTATATTCTATTCAAGTGATGAATCTAGAGACATATTTTATTCTATTTCTATTAATTTTTAATTTAATTTATTTTATTCTATTTTATTCTATTTCTCAAGGCTGGGGTGTGACGCGGTGCTTGACAAGCTCTGATTAGTCAAATCCTGCTCTTTTGATATCTTGAATCTTGGTCCTTCAGTTTACTACTGATTGCTTTGAGGAAACCCTGTGGCCTGCTGCGTAGTGTGCAATGGGTTAGAACTCTGTATGTATGTAATAATAATCTGGATGTTGTGAACTAGGGTTGGAGGTGGCAGATGCTGGAGATGTATGGCGTTATCTCCTTAATCGGAAAAAATATTGAACTTCCCTGGTTAAAGCTATTTAAACAATCGAAGTGCTTATTGTTGCAAACTGTTGCTTGATTGCATTTTTTTGCCTTTGAAATGGATCATAAATCTGTAATAGGACTTCAGAGTTCATGCCACAGAATACTCTGTTTTTTATCCGGTGGAGTTCCCGTTTGGTCGACCGCGCACTGGAACTGTCAAAGTCGGCGGAGGAAAGGGCTAGGCTGCCCAGGGAGTCAGGGGTCAGCTATTACCTGCATCCGATGTCTCAAAAATAGAGATACAATTGAATCGAATACAACAAATATTATTTATTCTGTATCTTATTTTGTATTCTTTAGAGTCAGAGTCAAATATCGATAATACCAGATAACTATTTCTCCATTCTGTATTCGTTCTATAAGTCTTTGGACGATCGATCGAACAGAAATTATCCAAATCTTTACACAAAATATTGGATAATAGGGTACAATCAAATCAAATATAGAGACTAATCGTCGAGGTATTGAAGAAAAAACACTCAGTATTTTCTATATGTTTAGATGTGGTAATTCGCACATATGTTATCTTTTTTCTAAGTGAAATCACAACAGATTTTCTCATATCACTTGATATACGGATATGTGCGGATGGATATCACTCATCCCATATCCTATTTCATATTTTTTCTCAGAGTCTGAAGTCAAACATGAATAGTGCCGAATATCTATTTACCTCTTCCATTTTTGCACTACAAGCATTCAGTCGATCGTCGAATAGAAATTATCCGTTTCATTTACACCCCCACTCACAAAGTGAAACTAGGGCCCGCTTCCTTCCCACCACGTCGGCCACGAGCGCCAAGTCTTCAGCATTCGTGCCTTCCTAGATTGCCTGCATCATTGTCCACTTTGTTTTTTTGAAAATGTAAATCATTTCTTAGTTTCCAAAGAGATCAATTGACCAAAGAGTCGCAGCACAAACTCTATTGAAGATTGTGTCTCGATTCAGTAATTCAAAATACTAGCCACCATCCCTGTCCAACCGTTTTCAAACTTCATGCCGAACAATTTTAGCTATGACCTTTTGTCTTCTTCTACTCAAATTATCTTTACCCCCAAAAACATGTTATGAGATAGCAACCATGCAAACATATAAACTTTAGGATGTATGGTTAATTTCCAAACATTATGTATTAAGACGGGACAACTCCTCCAAGTTGGTAACATCATATCACTACTACAGAAAATCGTATTACAGACAGTTCAGAAACGTCATCACAAACGATTTTGTGAGCCGTCTGAATTTATGGGTTAATAATGATACGAGATCATCACAGACGGCTTTCGAACCATCTGAGGTGACAAATATCACAGACGGTTAACTAAAAACCGTCTGTGATAGTTTATAAACACAGACGGTTTTTAGTTAAACACAGACGATTTTTAGTTAAAAACCCTCTGTGATTTATACATATCACAGACGGTTTTAGTAAATATCACAGACGGTTCTTAGCTAAAACCGTTAAAAACCATCTGTGATATTCCCTTCTACGCCTAAACCTATTTCTGTTTATTGTCTAGCCTCAGGAAATGCTAGCCATGCCCTCTGAAACAAGCAGATCAACATGTACATATACATCCAGTTTACATCTCAATTCATTTCACAAGCATAAAACATCTATTTCGCAAATCAATTAATTGAAATAAAATAAAATATCCATTAACAAATACAAAATTACAATTAATGACAATATCTTATCCAAAACAAAAAATTATTATACGCTGTGGAACTCTCCAATAAGGTAAGTCCCAAAATATTGATCTCTTCCTCCACATGTTCTTCTCATGAGCCCTCAATTTACGTCCCTTTCTGAGGACAACATCTAAATCCTTAATTATATTATAAACCACTTTTTCCGCTTAAATGCCTTGGAACTGAACCATCCTTCTTCTCTCCGTCAAATTGTTTCTTCATCTTGCGGTATGGGTGAGTCTTCCGAAGGAACCGGTGGTGACGCATGTATATGGTTTTGCGTGAGTATTTCAGCCACACACTCTCGGTACTATCTAAACAGTGAGTACAAGCTTTGGCACCTTTTGTACTCTGGCCCGACAGGTTAGCAAGGGCAGGATGATTATTTATGGTGCAGAACAATAAGGAGTGTAAAGTGAAGTTCTCTCGTTTGTATGTATCCCATACATGTACCTCTTCGTTCCATAGTACTTTTAGATCTTCCACTAATGGTGCTAGGTACACATCAATATCATTCCCAGGTTGCTTTGGCCCTTGGATAAGTATCGACAGCAAAATATACTTTCGCTTCATACACAACTAAGGAGGAATGTTATAGATGCAGAGAGTCACGGGCCAAGTGCTATGTCGGCTGCTCATACTACTGAAAGGATTCATTCCAGCTGTACTCAATCCAAACCTTATATTCCTTGGTTCTGCACCGAAGTCTGCAAAACTCTCCACTGGGCGGAATCAGCAAGGTGTCTTAGCATTCCATCCTTCTTGCGCTCCTTCGAGTGCCAACGCAGCAGTTTTGTCTCCTTTGGATTTGCAAAAAACCATTTCAAACGGGGAATTATAGGAAAATACCATGCTACCTTAGCAGGAGATCATTTCTTCACCTCTGTTCCCTCGCTGTCATCTGATTGATTGTTACGTTTATATCGGGATGCGTTGCACACCGGACATACATGCATGTTTGCATACTCTTTACGGTACAAGATACAATCATTCGGACATGCATGTATTCTTTCTACTTCCATTTCTAATGGACAAAGAACTTTTTTGGCTTTATACGTGGTTTTAAGCAACTCATTTCCCTCCGGAAGCATGTCTGCTAAAAGACCTAGCAGCGCCGTGAAACTCTTGTCGGATCAATCATTGCTCGCCTTCAATTTCAACAGTTCAAGCACGGCCGACAATCTCGTGTACTTTGACCTGTAGTACATGAACAAAGGTTTCTCCGAGTCCTCCATCAAGCCCCGAAATTTAACATACTCTCTCTCATCATAGTTCTCTTCTACATCGCGAAGCATTTGATCCAGATTGTCATCATGCAACCTATCCGAATCCGAACAAAAATCGACATCATCCGGTGGCATATCATTCACTTCACCGGCGATGTCATCCCGCGGCATATCATTCACTTCACCGGCGATGTCATCCGGCGGCATATCATTGACTTCGCCATGACTGGTCCAACACGTATAATCCTTTTTGAAACCCCTCCGAATCAAGTGCCTTCAATCTGCTCTCGGTTCATAAACATCTTTAAATTCTCGCAGTCAGTGCATAGACAATACATATATTCCACCCCCTTATTCAACATATCCTCCTCGGCAGCTCTTGTAAAAGCAGACACGCCATTAATGTACTCTTCACTCACACGGTTCGCGACATACATCCAGTTTCGGTCCTACGTTATGCATATATATAACAACTTAGTATTAAAAACTAAATTAATTAATTATTACTACATATATACCACATGCATTAAGGCTTTGCTAGCTTAATTTATATTATAAACACAACAATTATTTCCCCAACGATCGCTGAAGGTATATAACCAACAATTTTGATAAATTTGGCCTCCCACATGACGTGAATTGATCATGTATGGTCAAGTAGATGCAAATCATCTTCAATAACATTCACCAAAACTTAGATCTAAATTGTAATGCAAAAAAAAAAATAAATTTCATTACTAACCATATCCAGGGCAACTAGGAATTATTGAATCTTCAAAGCTCTATATCTGCCTCCTCCCACCAAATTAACTGGCCTGAAATCGCCTCTTGAGCGAAATGAAGACAGAGTGCAGCACCGGCTAGATCTGGATCGGAATGAAGACAGATGCGGTTATGAGCGGCGCAATAAATGTGTAGTAGGATTATCACACCTCGTGACACGGATGGCGAGGAAAGGGGAAGATGGAAGTGGTGTATCGATGGAGGAGGTCACATGGCTGGCGGCGCAGTGAACGGCGACGGTGAGTCTGGCGATACCTTGACTCGGGCAAGGTACCAATAGAACCGCAATGCAACGAGGAACATAAAGGCACGATTAATTTGGGAAGAAGAGGGATAGTGGAGATGCATTTGGGTGAATTACCTGGGCGGCCGAAGAGGGACGACACTCTCGTTGGACTTGTGGACGACGGTGTGGTTCCGCGGTGGTATGGTTGGCTTCGGGGAGTGAAGGGGAAGGAAAGGACTAGTTGTTGCTGCTAGCTTTATCGCCACTTGGAGGCGGTGGCACATAGAGTGACGAGCAGCGGAGGTGGTGTGTGGACAACAACGTGGGTGAGCAAGTGCATCTCGTGGGTGAGCTGGCGAGCGATGGCATGGAAGTCATCGCTCAGAGTTAGTGAGGCGATGGTGTGGGTGCAAGGTGGCTAGCAATGAGACTTCGTCCAGACGTTTGACCAGGTGAGCTGGTGATGCAAGAGCGGCCAAGGTGCGGGTGAGCTGGCACGGTGATGGGCCAAGAGGAGATGGGCCGCGGGAGAAGATAGGCTGGCGACGCTGGCGTGGTGCTGGGCCAAGGAAGAAAATGGGCCGCGGGAGAAGATAGAAAAATAAAAAGGATTATGGGCTAGACCAGAATCAGTCCAAGAAGGAAAAGAAAACATTAAAAGAAAATATTTTTTTATGATTTCTAGAAAAAAAGATAGTATTTCTGACACAAGAAAAACATGAGGGACTAAAAAAAAGCAATAAACAAAGTAAGAGATTTTGCACTTTTTTTTGAAATTTTGGAATTTTTTTTGAAATTTTGGAAAATTTTAGACTATCACAACTAACCATAGGGAGCGTGTGCAAATCTTCAGCATAAGCAGATTTCCATCTGTTAATTAAAAAAGAGTTCGATGTCCTATCAAGGTGGGTTTCAATTTGGTGAAGAGACCAAATCCGCATCAGGCCAAGCCAAACTAGACATCCAGTGTTAGTTAATGAGCTCGCAATTAAAACCCCAAACGTAATTCGACCAATTATAGCGCTCGCAACCCAACAGACACGATTCAATGGATCCACAGGTGATAGGAACTAGGGTTGCACAAACTCGACCAAATCAAAGCAGGGAATTGATTGTGCGTTCCAGGGATTAGGGCTGGCTTGTGGGGATCGGCGCGTTACCTCGGGAGTTGGCGTTGTTGCGCTGGTCCTCGAGGCAGTTGAGATCGTCGGTCTTCTGCCGAATCAGGAGCTGCAGGTCGTGGATGTGCTGCAGATAGTACTGCCGCCGGTCCTCCCCTTCTCCGCCACCGTAGCAGGCTCATCGTCGTTGGCCAGCAGTGTCGAGGGGCTTAGAGATGTCCATTGCCACTGTCGCCATCTCGCGATTCACCGCTTTTCTCCTTCCACTCATCTCTTCTCGGAGGACGCTTTGGTCGGGTAGTTCGAGTTCGCTTTTGCAGGATGCTTTGCTCGTGGGCTAGGCCTCCATGGCAAGCCTGTGGCTTTGTGGTCATGCCCTATGTATTTATTGCCAGTCTTTGGCTAAATTGTAGGCAACCAAAATATTGGACAAAATTTGGCTTACCAGGGTTGGTTTGGGCACCAGCCAAACACCCCCTAGACCATCCTTCATCGAGCTGGGGAAAGAGATAAAAGAGAGGCCAAGAGCTTCCATGTCGGCCTAGCACCGCCAGTGCCCGTCCTCATCGGTGGTGCCCCAACCTGAACCTATGCCAGCTTTCCGAAGATAGACTGAATGCTAAATAAAGAGAAGACTTATCTCTCAACATTGCATCGTCGCGGCCATGCTTGCTGTGGGGTCAACCACCGCCTTCGCCTGAACCGTGGCTGAGAGCGCTAGCCGCCTCTCCGGCAAGCATCCATTAGCCACCGCCGCAATGTTTGGTTCAACTAGGGAGGAAAGAGGAGAACCGAAAACGAAGGCAGCAAAGTCTGTCGGAATCAAGGCGCATGAGTTGTGGCCTATTAATTAAAAAAAGAGTTGTGGCCTATTAATTGAAAATTTTCAAAGCACGACATGGTTGCCTCATATTGTATAGGCAAGTGAAGGGATAGTAACTAAAAAAGATGAGCATATGCCATCACTTGAAGCATACAGCACATGACACGAGAAATCGTATGCGTATTTTCGTGTGGAAATAGCGCCACGTAGCAAGCCAGTCCACCTTTATTTTGTTGGACCATGTCCATATCTCCTTTTGTATCAAGCTAATTTAATGTGATAGGATTAAGGTTGAACAATCACATTTGAATGTTTTTTATTTTGGCTTAATTACAGCAGCTACTAGATGGTGAACGCAATGGCGGACTCAGGAAAAAAAATCTAGGTAGGGCGAAGTCCAGCGGCGGATCCAGAAAAAAAAACTAGATAGGATGAAGTCGAAAGCGTGAAATAAACAGTAGTACCCAAAAACAAAACAATCCATGATCAAACTATGTTGCGATCACACTAATAAAAATATGTGATACGAAATAGAAACAACAACTACAATTCGCATGTTAACATATGTAGATAACGGAAGGACAATGAGAAATACCTCACTAATGAAGCTTAATCCACAATTGTAGATAAGCTGTAAAAGAAACAACCTGTCAATTGTGAAAGATAGATAAATCAGTAGTGTCACAATTCGATAATAGAAAGTTCTGCTTTCCTTGGTACTTCTGCTTGAAAGTTTGCTAAAATAACTTTTCAAATCCTTTTTATTCATTTTGAATTTGAATAAGTCTCAGGTCACTGTTTCTGAAGAGGTAAAAATATAAGTACCCTCATTTTGACAAGCTAGTTTACATATTCTACATAAAATTTTGACAAGCCATCAAAACTGATACTCAAATACACAAGTCTGATCTCTAGAACAAATAAAATTTATTGTACCTTTATAAAATAGAACTATAAAAATGCAATACATAGAATTGTAAAAGTAATTACCAATCCTCATCAGATCACCGCCTCCTCAAATCACCAGCTCCTCAATCCTCAAATCCCGTTCTCGGTTCTCCGCCCGAGTCCCGACGCGGACGCCCGAGTGCGACTGCTCCTCCTCCTCGCCTCAAATCCGCTGACGCCCGAGGCCCGAGCGCTCCTCCTCCTCGCCTCCTCAAATCCGCCGACGCCCGACTGCTCCTCCTCCTCGCCTCCTCAAATCTGCTGACGCCCGACTGCTCGTCCTCCTCGCCTCCTCAAATCCGCTGCTCCCGGCCATCGGCCACCGCCTCCGCCTCCGGCCTCCCGTAGCCGCCGGGCGCCGCCGCCCGCCGTCCTCCGCCTCTGCCGCTCGGGAGGCCGGGATCTAGGTTAGCGTGGCTCTCATTTCTTGGTGGACTGGTGGCCCGTGCGGCTATTATATCTCATTCTTGTTGCTTTGTTGCCTTGTTGGGCCGTGTGTTTATTGGGTGTTGCTTGGATTTATGCCTTGTCCACCAACTCTACTGTCTCTGAGTTGTGCTTCCACCGGGGCCGGGCGGCGCCACGGAGGAGGGGGGTCCGTGACGAGGGAGCTCAGGCGGCCGCCTGCTCGCTCAAGGGCGTGTCCACTGGTGAACGTTGTCCTTAAAAGGACTGGAGACATCCAAAATGATGTGTTTCTCCTTGTTTTTTTCTCCTCTTTGGATAGTTGTGCCGTTATGTTGAGCTGCTGAAGTGCGCCAGCCCTTCTTCTTGATGTGCATCGAGAAGAAGAGAGTTTTTGGAGAGCGCGATCTGCGACCGCCCATTTCTTTCTTTGACATCGACCACTACAATTACTCCCGTCTCTTTGCTGCTTCTATTTCTTCATCAACCCTAATATAAGTCATTAGCGCAATCCATATTTATATTCTTGAGTATATTTTGAAATGTAGTTCATAGCAACCCATCTCGATGTTGGGCCAGGCTTGGGTCTAGATTTTCATCTCGTAGGCCTGGCTTGAGGAACAAAAAGACCGATAACAACAATAAAATAATAAATATCAATACTTTATTCTGACAAAATGAACCAACAATAATATTTTATAAAAAATTAAATAACAATATTTTATTCAAAAATGGGATTCCGGCTTTTTCGGCTTCGAACCTAGCCGTTGTCGGGCCTGGGCCCCGTCCGTAGTATAAGTTACATGTTGTCGGTTGTTCTAAGCATACCATCATTCGTAGTTTGTGAATTTTGTCTGCTAGTAAAATATAGATATTTCTAATAATGTCAAGTTGTTTAAGGATTCTATACTAGACATGGACAGGGAATGACAATGGCAATGTCGTGACATGGAGGGGGTTCTGCTCGCATCGTCGCATGCTATCATCTGCTATATAAGCTCCGGCGTTTATGCTCAGCAGACACCAGCAAGTATAGTACACACAGAGATACACAGGCTGCAATGGCAGATCGGGTAATGCGCTACCTCCGACTCCTCAGCCAGCAGGCCGAGATGGACGGCGGCCGCCAACGGGCCGTCGCGATGGGTCAAGATGGCCTCCAGAAGCCGCTCCTCGATTCTGGCCGTACCTTCATGTTACTCGATACCCTCATTCTCACGCACGAGCTGACCACAAGCGCGGCCGCTCCCTGCAGGCTCCCAGCCACGCCGAGCACGTCTTCTTCGTCTTCCTCCTCTGCCTGCTCGGCATGGCGTTCGCGACTCTGTCGGTGGTCGTCCGGGAGTTCCCCCTGCTCACGGTGGCTATTGCGGTCGTGGCCAAGGCTCTCCGCAACTATTTGCTTGAAGATAGGGTGAAAATAGATCAACTACAGAATGGATAGAGATGACATCACATTTGTATCTATATTTTTTTGGATTTAGATACGAATCAAACAAACGTTAGATACGAATACGGACCGAACAAATATAAGATAATAATTTGAATCGATATCTACTTAATTCGATCTGATCTAGATATTCTCATAACTTATGTAGAATAACGACATTAATAGCATTTTATCCTCGTACAATCACGCTTAATTATTCTAATTCATTTACTTCACTTAAAGAAATACGAATTCACGTTAAATAAAAAAAAACTTCTCTAACCAATTAGTCGTATTGTAATAAAATATGCATATTGTTTCGTCGAATACGAATACGGATAGTACAGACAAAATAACATTTCGGATGGTAAAAGTCTATACCATATTCGCATCCATATTTGTTATACGAATAAAATAAAAATTATTAATTAGATGGAAAAATCTATACCATATTTACATCCTATCAAATATGGTAACTAGTAATACCAATAATTCGTATCCAGCCGGTCTACTCGGAGGCCTCCGCCTCCAGCTCCATTCTAAACATGAACCTGAACAAACCTACAAGGTCCGAAACAAAATCCAAACAGGGCTCTACAGTAGCACGTTAGGGACGTAGCAGCGAAGGCCACAAGCTCCGGAAAAAAAAAGGCCGCCGGGATGCAGCGCAAAGCCCATATAAGCCCAAAGTAAAAGCAGCCTAGGCCAATGTCCAATTTCCCATTACAGCGAGGCCTATTGAGGCCGGGGGCAGCGACGGCGGCGGCCATATGGTGTGCGCTAAACGGTTTTGGGGGATAACCGGAGATGAAGATGGGAGGAATCAGCAGATGAGCACATCGTCCAAGAAAGTTGTCTAGTGCTATAGCACCATTGTGTGTAAGCTTTCATAGGGCCTGCCTGCTCTGCCCTCCTCATTCGCACTATACTTTCATATATTTTTTTCAACTAACTGTACTTTCATATATGTTACTGTAGTAGATTTGAGTGTCATGTTTAAGTTCACAGGTTAGCCTTATTCGAACAAACCAATGGGCTTATACCCTAAAGAAACAAATGGGCTTATTGTTGGTGTCGGACGACTGCTTTGTTGTAATTTCCCCCCTAAAAGGCTAAAAATGGGCCATTATCGGCTAGCGGCCGAAGCCGCTCTAATAATTCCATTCTTCCTATTCACTAGCCACGTAAGCGCGGCGCTACGCCGCGCTAGCCACCGTGTGGACCGAAGTAAAAGAGATGAAAATCTGCGGGGCGGTTCTAAAAAAAAATCGAGGACATACGCGTAATTTCGGAGGAACTAAAGGGTTTTTCAGCAAAAAAACAGGGACCTGCAAGGACCTGTACGTAACTAAACAAGGACCTATACGTAATTTTGGAAACCGCGGGTCGCTATCGGTGAAGTGGAGGGTGCTTTCTAGAAAAAACCTAGCAGGGACCTGTTTGCAAGAAGCAGGGACCTATTTGCGAGGACGAAGGACCTCTACGCGATTTCGCAAAGCGCATGGACTTTTTCGCAAAAAGCGCAAAAAAGGCGACGTGGCCCATCTCGCCTGTCGAGGAGTCTGCCACTTATAATATACGGAGTATTCCCATAGTTGGTCATGTTGGGCGGGCCGTGGCCTTTCCGACACGGAATATTGAATATGAACGAAAGCTAATTCTGGAAAAAACTGATGCAAAGTGATCAGGAACAAATCTCAAAACAGAGGATAGGTGTAACTCATAAATTAATCAACATGTCGATATAAAATAATATTGATCAAAGTCAAATTACAAAAGGCAATATTCTACTAGCTACGGATTACTCTTAATGTACAGAAAAATTAGATGTAAAAAGGTAGTAAAGGTTGACGTGTGTGCATTTTCCATCAACTTGTGCATGATATCTATAGCATAAAATAGCGGCAATTTTGGATTGTACTTTAAGTCTTTCTTTTCGTGTCGGCTCAATATTTTCTTAGATAGAGTTCATGTCCACCTTCAAATCTTCTTTGTTTTCAATTTTCTACGGTTGATTTCCTTCTTCACATCTATCTTTCCTTAATTGGCATCTTTTGAAGGCTTTTTAGCGTGACTGGTGCTTGATTATGATTTATGACAAATCCTGATCTTCCATTATAATTATATCAAATAACAAAATTAGTTTTACCGACTATTTTGCCCGTCAAAATCTGGCAGAAATACTGCAAAGCATGCTCAATATTAAGAGAGCCTTATTAATTAGCTAGCGACAAGATTAAAATCGCCAAGCAGGCCAAAGAATGGAACAAACTTATCAAAATATCAAAGTAAAGAAAATTTGAAGGACGAGGAAAGCAACCCATACCATCGCACAAAACACATACTAGACTCACCCATCGTGGAATGTTTGACTCACCCCTTATGAACCGGCCGAGTCGAGAAGCTTTTGCAAGCACGCCCACATAGCCAATCCATTGCAACCATCTTTACTCCTTAAAAGAAGGAGTTGGTGGTTGGTCCGATCTCTCCTATACTTTTCATAAAAAAAGATATACTGCTTGACATGTGGGTCCTCCCACATCAAAACCCGTGCGCTGCCTCCCACCCAATCCCGTGCGCGGCCTCCCCACACCTCATTTCTTCTGCCCTCTCCTCATTTCTTCGTCGCTCGCCACGCCGCCCTCGCCTCCTCCCCTCTCTCCTCCGCCGCCACGCCGCCCTCGCCTCCTCCCCTTCCTCCTGCGTCGCTCCTCCCTCGCCTCCTACCCTCCCTCCTCCGCCGCTCCGCCCTCGCCTCCTCCTCCCCACCCCACCCCGCACCGCCGTCGCCTCTTCCTCCCCAGCTCCTCCGCTCAGCCGCCGCCTCCTCCCCGCTCCTCCGCTCCGCAGCCGCCTCATCCCCCGGCTCCTCCGCTCCGCCCTCGCCTCCTCCTCCCCACTCCGCGCCGCTGCCGCCTCCTCCTCCCCCCATCTCTCCCCCTCCCACCGGCCCGATCCGCGCCCATCTGTCCTCACCAACGGTGGCAGCGCGGATTCTCCTCCCCACCGAGTAGATCTGAATCCCGCTCCACCGCAGAAACCGCTCCGTCCTCGCCTCCTCCGCATAACTGCCGCCTCCTCCGTAGAAACTGCTCTGCCCTCGCTCCTCCGCAGAACTGCCGCCGCCTCCTCCCTGCTCCTCGAAGGGGCTACGGGCCGCCCGTGTTCCGTTCGGTCACCGCTCGACACGCTCGCCGCCGGTCCTCGCTCGCGTCGACCAACCGACCGGGGTGGAACGGCGGCGGTACATATCGAGGTGGAAGGAGGTGGGGAGTATCCATATCCATCTCCAGCTTGAAGACCCCCAAAAAACCAATCTCTCTGGTAATGCGTCCAACGATCCCGAGAGGTTGAGAGAAGAGCAAGCAGCCGTTAAAGCACAACTGCCTTTCGAGGTTATCTGGTAATGTTTTTTCGGTTTCAGTTTGATCTAGCTTATCTTCATGTAAAAATTCCTTCGGCATCTCCGCATCTGTGCCTGAATTTCATCACACGTTCACGCCACACGGGCTCGCTAGAACAGAACGAGGAGGAGAAGATGGTGCACAGGACGCTGGAGGTGCTGCTTGTCGGGGCCAACGGCCTCGTGAACATCGATTACCTGTGTACGCATCCATCAGCTACTGTTCATTTTGTTTTTCCAGGGTTGTTCAAGCCCCATGTGAATATGTGATGCATCGACTGATTTGCTAATCTTGATTGATCGATTGATTAAGCGCATTAGTTCACTGTTTCGGCCCTATGCACTGCCTGCCTTAGGGAATTGGTATTGTGGGTTGTTAGGCTGTTAGCGATCAGTGGTATAAGCATAGAAATGCCATGCATGCAAATTGCGGGTCCGAGGAAAACATGAATATTTCAAGGTCAACATTTGTATATTCCACCAACAACATATAATGTTGTGAAAGGTGAACAGTACTGTGGAGAAATCAAAGTTGGTCTCACAATCACTTCTGAGGTAGTTTCTAAAAAGTTGTCTTTACATTTATATTTTTACTGAATCCTTGAATCTGGTCTCAACTCTTAACATTTTTTTGTTCTACATGTATATCTACTATTTAAAAAACAAGTTGGTGATGGTTGCTGCGTCTAACACCGGACATGGTTTGGTTGGTGGGTGCAGACACACCTGTGGGGGGTGGAGGATGTGAGCTATGAGCAGAGCCAGAGGCTACTATAGGAGACCGAGGCGGCTGTACGGCTGCTTGACAGTGCCGGTGGGGCGATGGATTTCTCATTTCTCCGGGTTGGATACCATCACGGTGAGGAACAGAAAATATTCCATGTTTCGCAATATACGCTATATGCTTACGGAAGTTGCTATTTCTGTAAGGTTATGTAGCTGCTTACTAAAGTTCTTGATAACATTCATAGAAAGAAACGATGGTATTTAACTAATAGTCTAATACAGTGTTTCCCTGTGATTGGCATACTGATTAAGGTCTATAGTGTGATGTGTTTTTACTGGTGTTTTACTATTTTTTATTTGTCTAATGTTCAGGGCACTATGATAACTCTGTTATGCGCACATGCCTACATGAAGTAAATTCCAGTACTAAATCATACATGTGTGCAAAATAATGACCAAAGCGCACATGTATTATAATCTTATTGAATAGACACTCCTCATGATTGTATCAATGTGTTGTTTTGAGAAATGTGAACGAAATCAAGGTGAATGAGGGCTTGAATATACAAAACAATATCTTGATCCTATTATTTGGGCACTTATGCACATTACTTATCTAACAAATAAATGTCCAATCATATCACTCTTTTGTTGTCTGTCTGCACATATTTTCTTGTTGTGCTAAACCATTTTTTGTTTATGTTGTAGCTTCTGGCTTCACCAATGGTGGTAGAGACTCTTCACTTTCAGTATGATGAGAGGGATCCCAGTTCAACCTTCAATTGGTTGGAGAGATGAACCATAAATCGTGTCTGGAAGCCCATACCCCAACCAAAGAGATCCGCTGTTATTGATGCCAAACTACATACATGGAAGGCCAGTTATGCGATGAAAATAGAATCAGGGAAATTAAAACGCAATGTCCGAAAGAGAGTTCTGCCATGCAAGTTGAACCTTCTCAAACAAACCTTGACCTTGGAAACTGAAAAATCAAATATCAAGAACATGAGATTTAATGTAAACATTGTATATGTAAATGTTGTATTTCTTTAGCGTAAACCAAACAACCTGCTAAGTTGTATATGTAAACATTGTACTTCTTTATAAGCCATGCCAAAAATGACTAATTCTTTGAAATATATGCTTTCATACTTACCAGGAATTTTAAAATGCTTGAAAGGCACGCAGTGTTAACATATGTTATCTTTGTTTCGTCTAGCATTTAAAAAGTTTGGTTATGTTCTTCATGCATACTCATGTAAGTTTGGTTATGTTAACATACGAGGGCGGCGGAAGCTCAGGATGGGGAAAACAAGAGGGGCGGCCGGCTTTTTATACCCAGACGCCGAGAGCTCGGCTCGAACACAACGGCAGTTCGACTCGAACTAAGCGCGAGCGGCGGATGGCCGACGCAGGGGCGACACGGGCTAGGCCGAGTGGCTGGACCGGAGGGAGAAAGGGGTTTCGGCCTAACACTGTTTAAGGATTTTCTAGAATTTTCTATTTTCAGAAATTAAAATAAAATCATTTGAGTTCTAGAAAATAGCAAATAAACACGGAAAAATCCAAGAAAAATCCAGAAAAATCCTTGAGACTCAAGGAACCAAACTAAAATATTTCCAGCAAATGTTAAAGTTTAATTTAGACATATTAAATCCTTTTAATTAAAAATTCTAATTAAGCTTTAATCAATTCCAGAAAAAATCCAACTAGTGAATTTTACTTTAAAAACTTCAAAAAGGCTCTAAAAATCAGGATTTATAAATGCAGCGCAATAAAGACAGATTTGTCGAGACCCCACTGGCTAGGCATTTAATAATGTGTCGTATCCTAGACACATCCAACCACAAATTGTTTAAAGGAGTAGTTTCTCGATTAAAAATTCAACCAAAAGATTATAAATTCACTTAAAATTCAAGGGCTAGCTGATGAGGATTGAACAAATCTCTAAATAAGACTTTAATATATAATTAAGGCCAAAGGACCCCGTGGTCGTAAACCTCCAGATGTTGGTCCTCGAGTACCCTAGTTGAAGAAACATTGTGTATGTTGCCTGACTGGATGACTGCTCCGAGATTTGATAAACTGGTACTTGGGCCTGATTCCAGGATATTCCTTCCGTGCAATGGATAGAGCACGTGGCTTATCTACTCCAAATGGCATGATAGTTTCAGTCCTAAGTCTGACAATAAATGTCATGCGGTTGTTGCCCATGTTCATCTTCCGCAGACAATAACTGACGATCAAGTGTCCTCTCTGATAATAACTACCTCCTTGACTAGACGTGTTGATTTCACAAGGTGTGTTCTCCAGCGAATAATTGTCATTTCTTCATTAGTATTTAAGGTTGGACGACGAAGATAATCCATATCTCATTCAATTTATTATAATGAAGGTTAGTCTCACGTCTTGTTAAAGGTATTATGTAATCAGTTCATAGCAATAAAAAGCATCTCTATTTACTCTCAAAAATTTTAGCTATTTCTTATATTATTTTATAAGATTAACGACTACATCATCGATAGTATAAAGAAAATCCAACACGCATCTTAACACAACACCAACCATATGAGAGGTGGCTAGCGTGGGAGTTCCCCAACCTCCACGTCCCGGGATCGACTCCCACTCAAAGCGAAGGGCGGCAAATTGCAAACTCAGCAACGACTTGCAACGAGACTATATGACAGAAGCACGATGATGTAAGCGACATATCTCGGGACATATCTATCTTTCAAGGACTAGTAGGGAAAGGGAATTGCGACAAGGACTAGTAGGGAAAGGGACGCAAACAAATGTGAAGAAAGGGTCGCGCAGATGAGATGGTTATATAACTGCCTTGATAGTACTAATAGAAGCAAAGGTTATCCTGCGTTAAATCGGGCAGGTCGAGATGGACGGTCGCCGCCGAGTCCGCCGCGCGATGGGTCGCCCTGGCCTCCAGCGGCTGCTCCTCGACTCTGGCGGCATCTTCATGTTAACCGGTACCCTCTTTTCTCATGCACATGCTGGCCATCACAAGCGCGTCCGCGCCCATCATCTTCATCGCCTTCATCCTTTGGCTGCTCGGCGCGACGTTCGGGATACTGTCAGTGGTCGCGCCGCAGTTCCCAAGGCTGGCGGTCGCCGCCGCCGCCGTCGCGAGGGCTCTCCGCAACTACTTGTTTGGCGGCCTCTAAGCATCCATGATGGTCCGTATCCATATAATCATATTGTCCCATCCCTTCTTTGATCTCTAGTCCGTTTATCCTCGTCATAGTACGTTACCGTCCTGTTCATTGTCTTCAACAGTTCTCAAGGCTGGGGTGTGACGCGGTGCTTGACAAATCCTGCTCTTTTGAATATTTTGAATATTGGTCCTTCAGTTTTACTACCACTTGCTCTGATGAAACCCTGTGGCCAGGCTGCGTACTGTGCAGTGGGTTAGAATTCTGTACGTATGTAATAATCTGGATGTCATCATAAATTAGTAACACCACTTCAAAGTTTGTTGAAGGACATGTGCGCAGGGACATGGATAATTAGTATTGAATAATTGACATATTTGTGGACTTGAATTTTGATTTTATAAAAATTAGCAAAATTCAGTGTTGCTACCAGTATACCCCGGTCTAACCGATATATAGGACCGATCAGACCGCTGGATGTATACGGTCAAACTGGCCGTTGGTTGATTGTCTAACTGGTGGACGGTCTAACCGCTATGGCGAGAGCAGTCAAACCGGTGGTTGTGGCCAGAGAACAGTGAGAGGTGCTCTTGAGTGGGTTGAGTATGTGCACAACATAGGAGCCATTGGTTAGTTGTGTTGTGTTGTATGATGCATTGATTTGACTGCTGAGAGGTGCTCTTGAGTGGGTTGAGTATGTGCATAGCATATGAGCCATTGGTTGATTGTCTAACCGATATGTGGGACCAGTCAGACCACTGGGTGTATGGGGTCAAACCGGTCATTGGTTGGCTGTCTGACTAGTGGACGGTCTAACCGCTATAGGGAGAGTAGTCAGACCGGTGGCTATGACCAGAGAACAATAGGAGGTGCTCTTGAGTTGCTTGAGTGTGTTCACAACAAGAGAACCATTGGTTGGTTTGTTATGTTGTATGATGCATTGATTTGACTAACATGAGTCAAGTGCATGGAACCCGTACTCGAGATAGTTGCTTGATATTTGAATGTGATAATTAGTGTTGGAACAATTGACATATTCGTGGAGTTGGATTTTGTTTTTATAAAAATTGGCAAGATTCGATGTTGTTGTCGATGTAATCGGTCCGACCGATATCTGGGGACCGGTCGATCATTGGTGTATGGGGTCAAACCGGCCATTGGTTGGCTGTCTGACTAGTGGATGGTCTAACCGCTATGGGGAGAGCAGTCAGACCGGTGGCTGTGGCTAGAGAACAATAGGAGGTGCTCTTGAGTTGCTTGAGTGTGTGTACGACAAGAGAACCATTGGTTGGTTTGTTATGTTGTATGATGCATTGATTTGACTAACATGAGTCAAGTGCATGGAACCCGTACTCGAGATAGTTGCTTGATATTTGAATGTGCATGTGGCTTAGAGAATATTAGCGGTCAACGGCAAGTGACCGGGACTAAGCGCGAGAGCTAAGGTCCAGGCAGTCAGGTAAGTCCGGGTGAGACTGTGTGGCTCAAACGGGAATCATATAAAAGACAAAGATCGTGAAGAGACAAGTTGGTGCATATGGTGTACTAAGTGACTTGGGCCGATGCAAGTAGAGACGATCCAAAAAAGACCAGATGGAACCAAGTACAAGAACCTCGTGTTTCTTCCCTTGATCCGATTTCTAATATCCTAGATAAGGTGTGCTCAAAGTTTTAAGTCATTTGGATTTATGAATTAAAAGTTATATCAATTATTGGACTTGAAATCAACCTGATTTTCAATTCTATACTGAGGGAGAGATCAGACAGCTAGCACAAAGGTTAGGCCACCTGGGCATATGAAACCTTGTTTGACTTGATTTTTCTTGGAGATTTCTTGGAGATTTATAGTCTCTGACATTCACATTTTGACACAACTTTTAATAAGTGTGCCTAGGGCTTGCTATTCATAGCTTTCCTTAGCTATTCGAATCCAGTAGATGAAGTAATCTAATCTTCTTGGCTTTCATAGGCTCTGGATTGAAGATTAACAATAACTGAGAAAAAATTTAGGAACAATCATTCACCCCATCTGATTGTCTGCATCGGTCCTACATTCATGCCACAAAATACTCTTTTTTTTACCTGGTGGTGTTCCCGTTTGGTCAACCGCATGTGGGGATTGTCAAAATCAGTGTGGGACCATGTAGAGGTCACCCCATATTATGTGATCAGTATTTGACGTTGTTGTGCTTTGTTGTTAAAGTTTGAGTTTGATTTTATGTCTATTGCAATCTTTGGTTTTCGTTGTCAGGTGTAAGCGGTCTGACCGGCTGTGGTTGGCGATCTGACTGGGGTGCGGTCTATTCCGGCCATGGTTGGCGGCTTGACCAGGGAGTGGTCAGACCGAAGTTACCAGCCTGTAGTTGGCAGTACCTATTTTACAGAGAAGGACTTGTCATGTGTGCAAGAGAAATTGTGAGCGGTTCGACAAGTCTTTGTGAGGGTGGTCCAACTATTGGCTTTGGGGTAGTTAGACCAACAAGGGTGTAACGGTCTGACTAGGTCCCCTGTGTAAGATCGAGGTGGCCGACTAGAGGGGGGTGAATAGGCGGTCTTAAAAATTTTCTACAAATTATTACTAATCAATTCGAGAGCTTTTCTATTTTCCTAAACCAAGTATATAATGCGGAAGCGTAAATAAATTTGGTTTAGCTCAAATAGCGCATACAACAAGAATATCGCCTAAGTGCACCAAATTCTATTCTAGGTCAAGGTTTGCAATCCTAGGTATACAATCAATCAATTTAATTCTAAGAATGCAAATTGCTTGAATGTAAATAAGGAACAAGGAAACAAACCACAATTTGACACGGTCTCTTTTTACCGTGGTGTTCGGAGAGTTGCCGCTCTCCCCTAATCCACGTTGAGGTTAGCCCGAACTAATCGGACCGGCTCTACGAATTAAGCCGAAACACCTCAATCACTAGAGGTAACTCTTCCCCGCTCCGGGTAGGTGAGCTCCAACCTTCACAACTTCGTCGGGCCTTCTCACAAGCTTCTTGAGAAGATCACCGCGCACGACGCCTCCAACGCCATCTAGGAGTCGGCAAACTCCAAGAGTAATAAGCCAAGCCCCTCGCTTGACTCTCACCACGTGCAATGGATGCACAAACTCGCTGGACACAAAGTCCTCACTTAGAGGCAACACATGCACTCTAGTCCTCTTCTCCCTTCTCACAAAGTGCAACACATGCACAATAGAGTGGAGAACCTCAAACTAGCTCAAGGGTTCACAAATGAATACACCAGCAACTTCTCCAACCGGCCTCAAGGGGGGTATAAATACCCCACACAAGAAAACTAGCCGTTGGAGCAAAGTCCTGAAAAATTCAGGACGAGCGGTAGTACCGCCGGCCAACTACCGGTAGTACCGCTCTAGTTCTGACGCGTTGTAACGGCTATGTCAGAGCCTCTGAACTAGCCGTTACACGGTCAGAGCGGTAGTATCGCCGTTCATTCTTCGGTACTTCCGCTCGACGGTAGTACCACAAAGTCGGCGCGGTACTTCCGCTCGAGTCGAGCCCAAACTTGGTGCTCTTTGGAAAAAGGGTCCGCTCGAGACTCGGAGCTTCCGGGAGCCGGTAGTACCGCTCAACACATGTCGGTACTTTCGCTCGCCGGTAGTACCGCTCATACAGAGCCGGTACTTCCGATTTTCCTGAGTAGTGCAGATATCTCAACAGATTTTGCAAAACACATTTGCAAACTACGATATCGTGCACACAAGGATCACATATGATTTCCAACAAGTTGCAAAACACATTTGCATACTTTTGAAATCATGACACAGATTAAATATGAGCCACAACCATTTGCAAAACATATTTGCAAATTTAAGCCTCATATTACAAAGAATAGAAACATGGACTTCAAGCACTTGCAAAACACATTTGCAATGCATAGTCTCATGTTACAAAGATGTTCAACACATGAGCTTCAACTATTTGCAAAACACATTCGCAAACACAAGCCTCATGTCAATTTGAGCTAGCGAGGTGAGGATGAGCCATCAACACATGATGAGATTCAAACTACTAGACATGACCCCTCTTAATAGTACGACAACCTATACTAGCAATCCGGTCTTCCAACCAAACACCAAGACCGGTAAAAGACTAGGAACAAATCCTTAGCCCTAGCTAGTCATACTTTTACTTTGGGTCATCATCTTGATATGCATCAACATATGATGCATCTTCCTTATCAACTCCATCAACCCATGATGGTCTTTTCTTGATCAACATATGATCACCTTCATGCATCAACTCATGACACATCTTTTTGGTGGCCTTCAACACATGAAGTCATCTTCTTCTTGATAGCATTCAACTCATGAATCTATCTTCTCCTCGCATCTTGACTTGATGATCTTCAACACATGAAGTCATCCCAAGTCATCCTCATTTGTGGAACCTAACCTATTCATCCAACTCATGGAAACCGTTAGTTCACAAAACAATTGTCATCAATTGCCAAACTTCACCATTAACACATAATGGAGGGACAAGATTCAACAATCTTCCCTTTTTGGTAATTCATGACAATCTCAACAAATTATGAGATATAAAATTGATTTGTGAGTATACAACTTGTACACAACAATTTGTATACCCTTTAGATGAGCACAAAGCTTACTTATCCGGTTGTCATTTGACTATTCAACCATTAACATATAATGGAGAAGTTAGTTGATAACCCGATTACACATGAGTATATATGAACTACACAAGTTACATATACCCAACAATGTATTTCAAAGTAAGGATCCCAAATATGCATATTGAGACAAGCATGGATCATTACTCATGAAACTCTAAACAATATAGAGAGCTCCCCCTAAATGTGTGCATACAAAAGTGTATATTGAATACATATGCACATATTCATTTTGAACAATTAGTGGAGTTCAATCTATATTTTGGATCTAACGAATGCACTAATATATGAGAGAATGATTTCGAATGCATACCTTTTTGATTTCATCTTTCCATCCAAATGAGACTAAACATAAATAGACTTAAACAAACATATTAGTCTCATATATGCATTAGTCAATATCACCAAAATAACATAATGGTATATGATATTATCTTTAGAATCACATTTTGATATTTGTCATTAACACCAAAACTAAGTTAAACGGAGCTTGATCTTTCACCCTGTTACCAGGGTTTTGACCAGAGTTAACTAGCATGGTCAGACCAACCAATGGTTGGTAGTCCGGCCTACCAGGCAGGGTTTAGGAGAGGTGTTTGAGTGTGTGCATTGCATGGGTGCCAGTGTTTTGTTGTGGTGTGTTGCATGATGCATTGTTTTGATTAACGTGAGTCAAGTGCATAAAATTTGTTCTCGAGATAGTTATTGGACTAGGACTAGTGGGGGTTTTGAGGTCCAAGCAATCATATAAATCTAGATGAGATTACGTGGCTCAAGCGAGAAGCATAGAGAAGATAATGATTATGAAGAGGTAAATTGGTGCATGTAGTATGCCGAGTGACGAGGCCGATGCATGTAGAGATTGTTTAGGAGAGTCCGATGCATGAAGATATGACAACTATCGTTGGTCACTATGGACTACATGTCAAAGCATGCAAAATCCTGTTAGGTGAAGGTAAGGGTTATTGGTTCATCAATTGTGTTAATTGATGGTTTTGTATTGTATAGTGTTGTGTGACAGTTTGCTTGTTGTTATTAGTTGTAGGACTCCAGAACTAAGTCATGGTGAGGTGGACAAGATCGGAACAAAGTTAGGAGAGTTTAGGTCTAGAGCGATCAAGGGACCGAGACTAAGCCATAGAAGTTACAAAGTGATAAGGTGCCGTCGGAATATGATTGAAGCTAGTGGAGTGGCTTCAAGCTGAGAAGACAAGGAACCAGAGCGGGAGCTACCAGTAGTGGACATGACAGGCAATGACAAGGTGGATTGGGACTAAACTCAGAGACGAGTTAAGATCTAGAATTAAGATCTAGAATGGTCAAAGAAGGCGTGTACTATCATGGTGTATGGAGACGCATGTGGCGCACTAAGTGACTTGGGCCCATTTGCAAGCGAGAATGGTTTGATGAGAACCAAATGCATGAGAGGCTTAGCGGGAAGTCACTGGGGCCACATGGAGTCGAAGATGAAGCATAAGGCTACTTCAAGGCAAAGAAAACGTGAAACTTCGTAGAAGGTAGTTTAGGGGCAAACGGCCTTTTTTCCTAAATCGAAAAGTTGAGACTTGATCAAATCACAGTGCGAGAAGGCACAAGAGAGATGTTTGTGGTCAAAGATGTGCTAACAATGTTAAGTGGATCAAATATTGATTTATTATCGGGTTAATGGTTATGTACACTTTGAGAAACATACATGTGTGAGTATAAAACCTAGTATGGTGTTGAATTAATGGGTTAGCAAATGTAAGTGGATAAAACCCAACAAGAGGTGCTAGTTATGCTTTTTTTGTAAGCCTCCACTATCTAAGGATGTGAGTTGAGAGAGTTAGGGTTAGCTCTCTAGTAAGTCAGGTTGAGGAGAGTTAGAGTTCTTAGATAGAATCTTTGACAAATGGGATGTGAATCTATGTTAGGAGCTTTTGTCGTCCTTAGGCTTTGTGATTGGCAAAGGAGTGGTTGTAAATATTTATCTTCATGTATTAATAGATATCAAAATTTGTCTAAATCTTTCTCCTCTTTACTAAGTGTTGAAATCTTGATTTGACTTGTTTTTTTGTTTTCTTCGCCCTTTTTATCTTGTTGATGATCCATGATGAGTAAGAGGCACTAGAAGATCCATTTTGATCAACTGTTGCCCATCTAGATCACCTCCATATCAAGATTCAAGTTCAAGACCAGTTTAACTTGTTCTTGGCTCAAATTTGGGTTTTTATGGTCAAGATAGTTTTGTCTCGAATATATACCTAGATTGGCTTACTATAATATGTAGGAGTACATCCAGATTATCCTCTTGATTAGAAACTCCTCGAGCAAGAATTAATTTGGATTTTGGGTTTTAGATGTTCTTGAGGCATAGATTTGATTTTCTTCAAATTAGTGAACCTGAGCCGAAGAACCTTGTGATTTTTTATTAGTTTACATTCTTAATATCATGAACAAGTCTCATATGAAATTTGGGGATGTTTGGATGAGATTTGAGCAAGTTCTTAATATTTGAGTTTTGACCTGAGAGGTTTCTAAGTCTAAGAACAGGGGTCTGATCAGACCGACAATGAAGCTGTGGTTAGATCGGTGGAGCGGTTAGACCAGCTTTGTCCCAGCAGTCCGACCGCTTAGGCCCCGTCAGATTGGTCTTAAGCCTGTGATTAGAATGGCCCAATGATGATTTGGATCGTTATGTACTTTGGTTGTTCCTTTGGCTATTTGGTTTCTGTTTTAGGGTTATTTTCATTGTACATCAGATCTTCTCATCTCTCTCTAGCTATTAAAGTGAAGAGACCTTTGTATTAAAGGGGGGTCAATTTTATTGAAGTTGAAAACAAACAAAGATCATTCATCCCATCTGATCTACGCTATCGGTCCTACAATCAGCAAATAGGAGAGGGCCAAGCCACTCAGGGAGTTAGGGGTCAGCAATTACCTCCATCCGATGCCTCACAAAGTGAAACTAAGGGTCCACTTCCTTCCTACTATGTCGACCACGAGCTCCAATTCTTCAGCATTCGTGCCTTTCTTTGCAGATAGCCTGCATCACTGTCCACTTTATTTTTTTCAAAATGTAAATCATTTTTAGTTTCCAAAGAGATCAATTGACCAAAGAGTAGCAGCACGTATTGACGAAAGAGTAGCAGCACCTATTGAAGATTGTGTCTCGAATAAGTAATTCAAATATATATATATATATATATATATATATATATATATATATATATATCTTCTACTACTTAAAAGAACCAGTTGGTGATTGTACGTTCATTCTACCTTGCCCTCCCCTCTTCTTAAAAAGCGATTCACCTCCACTCTTCGTAGTGCCCGATCTCCTCGCTCTCTTCATAGCCATCCATCGTCCTCCATCCCAAGTCGCTGCTATCTTGCCACAGCCCCTTCCCACCCCGTGCTGCTGCCTCCCCTCCCACTCCTTCGCTCGCCTCGCCTCCTCCTCTCCACCCCATGCCCGCCTCCTCCTCCTCCTCCTCCACCTCCTCCACCCACCGCCTCCTCCTCCCCACCCCATGCCGCTGCCTCCTCCCCCTCTCCTCCGCTCCATCCTTGCCTCGCAAATCTACAGTCAAGAGCGTGCTCGCTTGCTGGCATCTCCACGTCTCTCATCCACTACCCCCTCTCACCTCCCACCTCTCTCTTTCAGATCCACCCTACGTCCCTTCCTGTCCTCCCATATCTAGGCATCAATTCACCATCGCCGTTGCGCAAGAGCTAAGTCGCGCGGTGACCTTCCCCACCCCATGGTCATGGTAAGATCTGTCCATTTTTATGTCTCTACCCAACTCCAATGCCCTCCAAACCCTAGCTCGTAACCCTTCCCCCTCGCTGCCATGCTAAATCTGAGCATCGTCTACCTCCCTCTTCCCCGGACTCTCCATCGATGTCATCAGGGACATCATTGGCAACTGCACCAGAGATGCCTCCGTCGCCCCTGACTCCGACGCGGCGGCGCCAGAATCCACCTTCGACAGGGATGGCAGCAGCGGTAATGACATTTCTGTTCTTCATGTGGAATGCTAGTGGAGCGTCCGCGTGCGCACCTTTGACATCGTGGGAGCGGGGTAGTTCAACACCCTGCTCTCCTCCATGTTTCTCCGCGGTGAGTTTGATTGCCCCCCTCTACCCTTAGATGCTCTTGGTTGGATTTGGGGCTTCTCTTATTGATGCCAAGGGTTTAATTTGGCGGCTCTGCTTGTTGTTCGATCTAGGGTTTGGTGGATGAGTAGCTCCACTAGCTGTAGGATGACGAGCACGCTAGGCTTTGTCGCTGAGGTCATCACCCTCTTCCGCGACGACACCGAAAGTGTCATCGCAGAGCTCTCCAGCCTGCTGTGCGTGCGCATTGCTCTCTTTGATTTAGTTTACCATGCAATTGTCTCGCGTATTGATTTGGTTTGGGGTTTGGGATGCATATGTGTGCAGGGAGCAGCCTGTCGCGGATTTCGATAAGGTGGACGCCTTGGTGCGTCCACTCAAGGGGAGCAACGCCAGGTGATCAGCCTTTTCTCATTTTAACAATTAATTTTTGTACACCATTTATCTTATATCAAGGTATGTCAGAGCCGAGATAGGTGTGAGTGTGCGTTGGTGTGCTCATGTGCGCCGAAAGGGCTTTGTTTTGTTTGAGCTATCATGTAACCATGGGTAGCAAAAGGGCAAGCTATATTTAATGTTTTGTGCAACAAAATTTGGGGAGTTCCTGCAAATGCCCATTTTCTACCTCTGCAAGTAAATGAGGATAACAAATTTTTCATTTTGCAAATAATTATGTATTCTTGTTTTGCTATTGTAAGTAACTATGATAATGGTTTTTCTAGCTTCACAAATAGTTTTGTGTTGGCAACCATGATAGAAAATGGGTCGATGACAATATGATACCGTAAGTACTGTTTGCTCGTTGTGGTAGATAATTCAATTTTCATTTTACATCACCTTTTTGGGAACTAGGAGGTAGGAACACCCAACACTTACCTTCTGATGTAGATTGGTTGAAGGATCACTAGATCAAAGTTCAAACTACCAACATACACTCTGTACGTAGGGATCTAACCTGGATCTCAGATTCATCAACTAGGTGCTTACCAGATGAATTAGCAATAGTTTACCCTTGATTTGTTGTTATGATAAATGGAAATTTTATCATTGTCATGTTTTTCAATATGCTATAGAGTGTTGTTGACCATGTTTTTTACCCCTGTATTGTTGGCCATGCCCCCCAGTATGTGCATCAACATCCTACATATTTTAATATGTTGAGGTTGAAACTTATATCTTTTTTCTATCTAATGGAATAGTGCTTCTTCTTGGAGTATGATAGGATATGCTTTGTACTTTCTAGAAACCCTTGTAATCAAAAGTTCAAAATAGTTTGATGATGCCTGACTAATTGAATTGTTTCTCCGCATGTTTCAGTGTTGGCGCTCAGAAAGTGAGGTTTACATGCATGCAGGTCTGTCAGTTCTGTGAGGAGAAAAGCAGAGATGGTTCAGTATTGAGTACCTTATTATAGATGTCGCACAATAATTATTCTCCACTCAGTATTCTTAAAACTTTTATTCATGTATCTAAACCTACTGGCTAACCATGTCTTGCATGGTACTGCATTTAACTCATATCAACTCTGTAATATTTTTGTGAACTGATCTGCATGTTCAATTCTTTTGCAGTCATGAGATTGGTAGCACTTGGTTCAATATTTGAATATGCTAATTCTCACGTAATTGTGTCCATTCCAAACTTCTATCAAAAGAATTCTTGGATGCATGAATTGATCACTGGAGTTATAAATGTACTATTGATGAGTATCCAAGCACTTTTTTGTGGACATTGGGTGTTTAAGTGTCTAGAATATGGAAAAAAGTGCTCATGAGTTAATTCCTTACTGATGTACACTATTTTTTTGCATTTTGATCTGGCAGATATTGTACTTTGTTGGATTTGGAATGTTCTGTCTTGAATCACTGCTAAGCATTAATGTCATTCAGGTGGGTGTTGTTCCCCTCTTGTTTTCTGGATGGTTGGATCTCCAACCTTTTCTATTTGCAAACTTTAACCTTCATATGGCCTATTACATATTAACTATTTTATTTCTCTTCCAATCATGACTATGGGTTTACTGCTTGACTAATAGCCAAAAGTCAAAGGAATATTTTGTTTTTCTTTTCATTACGAATTTATGACTATGGACTGTTGACCATGTTGTTACTGATGAGTAGCTTCATATGAAATGCATTGGTGCCAATGGACATATATATCCTCATGGGATGAAATATTGTTATATTTGCATTAGAGATATTTTACATAGAGTAGAGATCTTTACATTGCAATAATTTCTCAATCTATTGCCTTGGAAGTAAAATTATCGTGCTTTTGATCATTGAACTCTTCCACCCAACCTGCAGCAAGTGTACATGTACTTCCATGGAAGTGGAAAAGCCGCTGAAATGAAACGTGAGGCAAAAGTCTCCATGATCAATTAGTGAGAAGGCAAGTTGTGTAGATTTCTTATTAGTAAGTTCCTTCCTGTAGCTCATCTTTTTGAAGTACTGCAAAGCCTTGGTGAACCATCTCTCATCTTGGAATTGGTCTTATCAATTTATGCTGGCTAGATCTGACAACTACAGTTAGTGCTGCCTAATGGTGAAATTTGGACGTTTGCAGTATGTTTCTAGAACTGGTTTTTGTTATGGGTAGGAGAACAAACCAAGGTTGCTTTGATGGATTGGGAACATTTGAGTATTAAATCAAATCGGTGGTTTGCGTGTAGTGTGTTTTTCCTTGCATCACAACCCCCTGCTATATATTTCCTTGTTCAAAATTCAAAAATAAAATTTGGTACTGGGCTATGCCATTGTGAGTTTGTGACGGTCATTTCATGCTCTCTTGCTTTTGTTTCTGCTATGGATAAGAAATTATTCTATATTTGGATATATTATTGTTGTGCAAGAGTACGTTTTTATATGCTTAAGTCTTATTGTTCTTCTCTAATTATTGTGCAACTTTGCAGAACCCATTACATGAGGAGTAATATACAACAGAGGAATAGAGAAAATTACAGGTCAATGCCTTACAAATTATTTCAGGTGAATTTCATTTCCTTGTTATGCGTTTTCTTATAGACATCCATGAATATGCATGTGGCATTCTACTCAGAGTTTAACACAAAGTTTGTTTTGCCCCATATTTTGTCATTCCATATCAACACAATTGATTATTTGACTCCATCTAAGTTTCTAATTTGTGCGTAATTTCCACTCTATGAAACTTGAGTCTAAGTCTCTAATGTCTGCTTAATTTCAGCATGCCTCTTATGTATACTTCGAAGCAAGGCGGGCTTATGTGTTTAGGGATACTATCTTGTCGAAATTCAGGTGTGTTCATTAATTTCTGAGCTTCAATCACCATGTATTATCTGCTTGTTTGTTTTCTCCATCTTCTTTTTTACTGCATTGACCCTTAGTTCAACTTCAGAATTTGGTCCGGATAATTATGTTCTAGCCATCATACAAGCATTTCCCTTCCAAATTGGGTGATCTGACACTATTATTTACTTACAATAAGGAAGATATGCTTAGAAAACTCGGTAATCTTATGAATGAAAGTCATCATAGCTGCAGTGTGCTATACGAGTGCAGGTATATTTTTAATATACTATTTATCTCTTGTATGGACACAGTTGTGTCATGGACAACAGGACGAGGTTATTGAAAAAGGTGCCAATGGATGCAAGCTAAGGTGAAGCTTGGCCTGGCGCCCCAACTGATTCCATGGTATGGCACAAGCTCATGATTTTTTTTATCCGTAGCAACACACGGGCACCTGACTAGTATATAATACACACACACACACTAGCTGAATGCCCATGCGTTGCTACGGATTTTAAAATTTTTGAACATATTTGTATGTATGTTCTAAAACTTTTTACCACCCGTAAGTTTTAGAATTTGTAATATGATAAAATTTTAAAATCCGTAGCAACGTATAGGCATTCAGCTAGTATTATTACAATAGAATTATGGGGCTAAAGTTGTGTTTTGGATAACATATTGATGTCCAAAATTACATATATTTGTGACCAGATGAAGTAGTTAAGTTCGTCCTTTGCCCTACGTTCAAACAATATATTCTTCAGGAACTGAAATCGATCCCAAACGAAGAGGGCATTCATCAATGACAAACTCATGGATTTAGCTATTTCTTTATGATGAGCTCCACTATCACAGATCTAGATCCCTCAAAAGAGCCTGTGCAATTCCGCAAATAATGGTTGCTCGGCAAATTTTTGTATGGTGGATGGGCAATGGTTTCATGTAGGAATGCCATTGCATATGCACTCTGGCCTTATAATTCTAACATAAAACCACACGTTTGTGGTTTGAATGCTTGCCTAACTCCACGCTCCTCTAGTATATTGAGCCCACTCGATCATCGTCGGACATTCACACTACACACAAGACTCAATGTTTAGCTTGCGCAAACCAACCTATAGTATATGTGAAAGGCATATGCATAAATGCCTCCATATTTTCTGAGTAAGGCTATGAGACTCCATTCTTCTCCTAATCCTGTGGATTATTTGCAATAACATAAACTAACCAAGTTGTGGGGGGATGAAGCAAGCCCGTTTTCAAAGGTGTAAAGAAGACCTCCTCTTCCCAGCATTATGGTTACGAATAGTCAAAAATAAACAGAAACATGCATGCCAAGTAGCTTTTGGTTAGCATCAGACGTACATATCCAGCGTCTTACATGGCTAAATATACATTAGTCCCTATTACCCTTTAATTCTCTCATACTTGACAACTATTTTATTATGTTTCTTAGTGTTCTAATTTTATGTTTGAGGAATTATGCGTGGTTGATCAAGCATTGGAGGAGTTTTGTAGATTTTTATTACAAAAAAGAACTTATCTCCCTAAAAAGCTATGTGTTTGGATTTTACGAATCACCCCTAAAAATCTTGTAGAAAATTTCCTTTCCTCCACTCTTTTGAAGAATCCGAATATGAGATCATGCCTAAGTGGAAAAAAAATCCTTTTCATTTCAAACAGGCCCTAAAAAATAGATGACTTATAGGTATAGACTACAAGCGATTTGAAAGGTGGAACTAGTAGCACCTCAACTACTCAATAGACGTTTGAAATATGAACACCTGCCCTTTAGAGTGACGATGGCATGCGACAAGTACAGCGGCGGATGTCCCCTGCACCATGAAGAAGATGGCATTCCTGACCCAAACTCCCTCTGTTAGGCGTTGGAGGGGAGGGGTGGGAGATGGTAACTTCTGGTGGAAGTGAAGAGGATGGGTAATTAGATGTAAGAGGGAGGAGGAAGGATGTTAGATAGATAGTCAAGATTTCAATGTTCAGATCAGACGGTTGAGAAGAGAGGAAGGAGAATGCGCCGACAACCACTAACTCATATTTTTAAGTAGTACTAGTTATGTGCCCGTGCGTTGCAACGAAAAAACAAATACAATGCAAATAACACATCTCTAATGACCATAATCTATGAAAAAGTAGTACAAATAAAATTAGCTCGCAAACAGTAGCATTAAAAGAATACTTCTGATTCACATGTGCAACAAAAAGCAAAGGATTGTGCCATACTTTCTTAATAATAACAAAAAAAGCCTATAATTAAATAATAACGCATATTATGAGGAAGCTTAACCATAAATGTACAGAACTAACTATAACCATCCTAATCATCTATGAGCGGCCTTTATTCTCCACTGTGGCAAAATAATTAAAAGAAGATAAAGCAATATTATTCAAGAGATGTTACCAAAACATTAAGTTAATCTTTCCAGAAAAGATAAAAATTACAACTGTGCCTCTTGTATACAGGCTAAACACAAGAAAATGTACCAAAAGTTGCCAAGGTATTTGCACTTCTTTCCACTACCTGTTAACATATATAACAATTATTTTCAAATTTAAGAGCAAGAAGTCATTAGTATACAATAAATTAATTAAACATGCGGTGCGTGCTAACTCGAACCATCATATGTCGAGATCGACGAAGTCTCTCGGTGATACTTTCGTGAGATGTCATCCCAACCTTTGTCCTACATCATTTCAGTAGGTTAGCGTTCACTATAGCACAAAAATAATATGTTGATTCGACAATAAATACAAAATGTGGTTCTTTCATTAGTGCAATACAATTTGATTTTGAGGGGATGGACCAGTATCCAAATAATACAAAAGGTTATATTAACACAATAATTTCTAATTAGTTGACCACAGCTCATAGTTTAGATTATAGCAAGAACTAAATTATGACGGCGTGGCAAAGGTTGCCACGCTGGTGCAATTCCAACTTCAAAACTGGGCAGTAAGGTTTAAATCATGGCTAGCAAGGTAAAAAAGCCTTATGACAAGGCAAAAAGTTTTTCTAAGCCAAGGTTTCTGATACATACGAAGTGCCAACATGATACTTCCAATCATGCACACGCGTTGTCTTATGATCATGGCCAGGTTAGCTGCATATTTTGTTTTAGCTATAAAAATTTAATAGTTACATACCTGTACATTGCAACAGAATCCTAAAAGAGAGTGGAGCATGATCATAGACCGTATAAGAAATATAATTTTTCTTTCACACATATATAAGCAAAACATATCTATGCAAACTAAAGTCCCAAAAGCAGCATAAAATCTCATAAAAATTACTACATGTTGTAAAATCGCATAAAAGATATAACAATCAAATAAGCAAGCTGTCGAAATATTAGATCTAAAACCATGTGAGAATGAGCATTTAACGTATTTCAATTATCACAGTATGTCAAATATGTGGTAAGAGATGTTGTATCATAGGAAACACATGAGAAGACCAAAGAATAAGATATAGAAAAGGAAAGGGCATGTGACTTTTCACACGAGAAACAAAAGAAACTAAAATCAATATGCCAAACTATAATGAGTATAAAATAACTAACATCAGAGACAAGCAAAGCAATATGGATTTGTGGACAGTGAACATATAAAAGAACATATTTTATTCTGACGAGTGCAGATGACCTATCTAAACATGGAAATGATAATCATATGCGCAGATTCCTCTAACAAGTGCTTCACAAATACTATGATCTATCTAAACAGTAGGTTTTTATATATTTCTATCTTGGGCTTTCCCTTAGTGGAACCTGCAGATCTCCCAATTTCTTTACCCTCAAGAACCCGAAGCCGTGTCTCAAGCTATTCAAATGCCCCATATGTCAAGCCAATCCCTCATAAAATATTATGAAAGAAAGGTGTTTCAACACTGTAAATACCTTGATTCGACTCTCAAGACCAATGGAGTTGTCTTTACCATCACCAAGAGCATCATACTGGATGGCAAGAGCAGTTTTTGCAGCAATAGAACGAGATATTTTTACCTTGTGCTTTGGAGCTGCCTGACCAATTAAGGATGCATGATAGATGAGATCATACTTCGGTGTAGAATGCTTTGTCTTCAGAGCTCTAAATAAAGCCTGGAGAGATACAGTGTTTAGTTTCTTGTGTGAGAAAGGCGAATTCTAACAAAAAAAACATAAACATATCATTTGCAACCATCCATTAATGGATGTCATGGTTTAATTATTAGGAAAGACAGTACAAAAGAGAACATGGAGTTTGCATTCGCGACCTTGACTGAGATAGGAACGTCAAACAAGCGGAAGACTACAAACTTCTAGTCGCCTATTGTGCCTCTTTTCTCCAAGTTTCTTATATGACAAATCCATACATCTAAAATGATTCATAACCAATTTTACATATATAGATGCTCAAGATCACACAAAAACTGAGAATGGAAACAACAAAATGTTTCCAGGATTACATGTAGTACACACATTCTCTGCACCAAGTATCTGAATTGTGCTGCCAGGTTAGCTTGGCCAAATTTAGCAAACTGCCACCATGTGCAATAAGGCGAGCACCAACTAAGTTGCCCACGAGTGTGGTCAAATTTGGTGCAATAGTGTTCATCCAAATTTTCAAATAATCGTACAGCTGAGCTCTGTACTCAGAAAGAGCCAAAACTTGATCACACAGTTCCTTGATATTTAACAAGTCAAGGTCACTGACTTCTGTTCCCATGGATATTACTGCTGCTCCTTTAACTGTGATCATCATCTGACAGTGTCTGAAATAACAGGTCTTCTTAATAAACAAGAGGTTTCCTACATAGGCATGCCAATCGTATTTAGACATGTTAAGAATCTACCTCAGAGAAATCAATGTTGACTACATTAGTTCAGTTGCCCATCATATTCACAACTTTCGCATATTGTATATTATCTGTCACTATTTTAGTGAGCTCTGGGAACTGCCAACCATACCATTCACGAACCCTCATGGCATAAGTATTAAGCTCCTTGTCAAGATCGTCTAATAAGCAATGGACCGAATGATCATAGTACCAACCTATGGAACCAGAAGCCATATAGCATTCACCTCACTTATCCATGTCAAATAAGGGTCCTATACAAATAAAAATCTTAAGATCTCTTGACTTGTCAGCCCACAAGATGTTAACTTTAATGAATATTGCAAATGATATTTAGATAAATAGCTACACCGAAGAACAATGACAACATGACTATGCATATAATAGAAAATCGCTGGAAGATAATGATGTCAAACCATACAACATAAGAGCCAGGAATAAAGCACAAAATAACATGGTAAGTAAAAAGGTGCAATGGGAGTATAGCACCAACATCATACTTACCTTTTTAGGACTGAACTTCAGCTTATACCTAGGCAAGCTATGGGACAATCCAAGGCTCATTGGACCTAGGTCTTGTGCACCCAACCCATATATAAGCTCGATGAGCTGATTTCACAGCCCTCTCATCAGCTCCATCACAGTGCTACTATGAAGACTGTCAATTTTCTGCAAAAGCACATCAAAATGGTAAGGAAGGTTGATAATTATGTACAAATCAAGGAACTGAGAAACCTAACCATCCAGCTACTCTTTTACAATATCAACAACATATGGAGAAAAGTGTTTTACTTTCTCCTTATTCAGTTACTGATTCTATAAAAGACCATGAAAATTGTAAAAAAATATGAAATGTTTGTGGAGAAGAAGGTAAGGAAAATGAAATTCATAACTCATTAGTGAAAAAATTTGCAGACTACAGTTTGACAATAACCCATATAAAAACATTGGCATATGTTTTTTTATCTTACCTTCCACCACATATAGCAATAACCAATTGCTCCAACTGCAGCTGCCGGCAGTATGTAAGATGATAAACTGCCTGCAAAAGGAATGCATATGCAGGTAAATAAATAATACAAGAGTCAGCAAAAAAAACATTAAAATGAAAGGGGTAAGTAGCTGTTGACCTGTTATCATAGGTTTTGCAAATGTTGTGAGAAAACAGCTGAATATACCAGCATTATTGTCCCACTTGGTATTAAACCACTATAAGTAACCAATTTACAAGTTTCAAATTGTCAGCTTTGAAGCACTTCATATTCACAAATTATGATGCACACACTTTCAAGTTTTACCAAAAGTATGACTATGACCTCATTTCAACTGTATATATTGCAGGACAGCAGGTAAGGGCTTAATTTAAGCAACTATCTATCTAAAACTTCTTTGAACATTCATGGATAATTGAAGTAAAACTGTAACTAAAGCTTTATATGGATTAGGTTCTTTGCATAACTTGCTAAGTGAGTGCAAAATGAAAAATGAAATGAAGAGAGGATTAAACAGGTACATACCTCCTGAGTCAGAGTTGCCACTCAATATGGTAATGGGCCTTGATAAAGTTAAATCTCTGACTTCTTGGGCTAAATTCCGAATCTAGTATTAAGCACCAGCAAGCAAAAATAAATAAATAACAACAAACTAAAAGTGATTTTACTGAAATTGAAGGCCGGAAGGGTAACTTCCAAGCAGCTGCTGTTGCCAAGATGCAAAATATAAACAACTGCATACCTGAGCTTGAATAAGGGCAA